>WTXG01000129.1:0-106436 GCA_022496185.1 Multifurca ochricompacta
ACCCGTCCCATCCTTTTCAGTACCAATGATAATTTTGTCGACTCAACGCTTGCCAGGCCTCTTCACATCGCTTGCCTGTCCTCTTTATGACAAAGGTAGGTATATCAACACCACCAAATAAATCATGGTCACCTCCACTTGATGTGTTCTTATTCGACAAGTATTCAGATCTCGCAAATGAAGATGATGACAACGTAGATGAGTGTGAAGGGCTTTATATGCTCGGACACACAAGGGACTGCAGAGAAGGGAAATGAGACTTAAGCGAAATAACCCTTCCCTGCAGTCTTTATATACATGCAGAGTGTAGATAATGTAAGTAAAGCATACACAAATAATTGTGAAGTAATAGGTTAAAACAGACACAGTGATTTGTGGATGAACAGATCGTGGAGATGGGTGGCACATTGGCACATAGGATCAACTAAGGTGCGGGGAGCGAATTCTCTGCGTCTCTTTGACCCCAAGTAACAGATAAAGCTCAGCTGATGGCCAAGATTATTATCGATGCCCTCTGCAATCCACACACACCTCATCCCAAAGGCAAATGAGTATATAGTAGCTAGGTATCAAACATCTCGAGTGTTATGGTGATTTAACCGTCAATAGATTCAATGTCAAAGTAGTATTGACTAATTCTGGTGGTGAGACAGTTGCTTAGCACACAAGGCAAGCAAAGAACAAGACGAGGATTCCTGAGACGAGAGGTCAAGTAAGATACAAGAACTCAAGACTGAGGTTGTCTGAGCTGAGTTCCTACAGTATATATATATATAAGATGAAGAGACGACGTCATCTAACTAGAACGCGATGATAGAGAAGTGTGGAATGGAGCCAATATTACCGATTATTTACCAGTAATTTCTCAGGTCACGTGGACACGTGACTGTAATATATGAGCTAAATATATACGAGCGACACTCTGACGCCAGGAGCTTCAATTCCTGCCTGACTGGGCCCTGGAACTCGACTTGCCTCCGTGGCACCTTCTTTTCACTCGCAAACCCTTTGTCAAAGATTTGTTCACATTCATTCAGGACACGCGGACCTTCACAAGACCGTTTTTGTTGGAACAACCTTGTGAGCTGGATTAAATCTGAGTCGGTGACGTTGGGTAGTATGGGTAAGTTCTGAAGAATCAGGCATGGCGCAGACTGTACTTTAGATGCTACTTTACTACTCTATCTCACCTTGTATGTGTAGAGGCTTAGATGCTTTCAATAATGCGATAGCAACTTAATTCTTGTAGCATATTTACATAGGCTTTTATATACATCTGCATGTACTAATCGGCTATTAATCTAATCGTAAGTACAACGCGTTTATAATGTGATTATAGTCACATGACCGCTTTCGGATGTATTAGGATCATTAAGTATCTAAGTGATTGTGATCGGCTGCATTATCTCTGAAACGCATGATCACAATCTTATGTTGGACCGATCTCTGGTAGCTCTGTACCAGTACTCTGGTTCAACACTCCCCCTTGCTAAGTGCCGCTGCTAAGCGTGCTAAGCAATTATCCTTACTTAGGCGAGTTAATCTCTAGCCCAAGTTGACTCCTGAATTTCAGGAATTTGACGTGTCCCAAATTCTTGGTGAACATGTCTGCGGGATTCTCAGAGCCTTCAATAAAGAATAGCTCAATTTTCTTCTCCTGTATAATTTGTCTGATGTAGTGGAAGCGGATATCAATATGTTTTATCCGTCGCTCTTGTACAGGATTAGAGGCCATAAAGATGGACCCCTGGTTATCACCGCAGAGAGGAATGGGTCCTAGATCAATGCCAATTTTGCTTAGAAGCGATTTGATCCATACAATCTGTCGCGTTGTGTCAGAAAGCGACATGTATTCTGCTTCAGTGGATGAGAGCGCTGTGGTCTTTTGTGCTCTAGAATTCCAGCTGAATATCCCATTCGCTATTTTCACCATGTATCCAGTAGTGGATCGGCGATCTATTGGGTTTGACGCCCAATCGGAATCAGCGCACGCGATCAATCTGCCATTTGATCTGCCATCGTAGATAAGCGTGTAATCGGATGTGCCGGCTAAATATCGGCAGATATACAGCGCTCGATCAAGATGATCTTGAGATGGATTAGCGGCAAATTGAGATAGCCTTGTAACTGCAAAGGCAATATCTGGTCGCGTGCCCAACATAATGTAAAGTAATGAGCCGATTACTTGTTGGAACTTTGAACGAATGGAAGGATCTGCAGGTTCAGTGTTAGGATCTGGATGATAGCCTTCTGGGAGAGGAGTGGGCGCAAATTTCGCATTAAGCATCCCAAAGCATTGCAGCACTTTAGTTAGGTATGGCTGTTGATCAAGTAGAATTTTGCCATCCTTCCTAGTTATGTGCATTCGCAAGAACTCCTTTGTGTCTCCTAGATCCCTGCACTCCCATTTGTTCATGAAATCAGTCTTTAGTTTGCTGACTAGGACTTGGTCATTTCCCATAAATAAAGCATCATCGACATATACAATGATGATGACGATTGACCCATTATTAGCCTTATATAGAAATAGGCCTGAGTCTGAGAGTAGGCGTTTACAGCCCATCGCAGCCATGGACTTATCTAGCGCCTTCCACCATGCTAAGGCAGCTTGTTTAAGACCATAAATGGCGCGTTGTAGTCGTAGTACTTTGGTTTCTTGTCCTTTAATTTTGAAACCTTCAGGTTGTTCCATGTATAGCTCTTCATCTAGTTCACCATACAGGAAAGCACTTTTGACATCTAGTCCAGTGATGTGCCAATCCTCAAGCGCGGCAAGCGCGAGCATCAATCGGACAGTCTCAAACCTTACAACAGGCGAGAATATTTCATTGAAGTCAACGCCTTCAACCTGAGAAAAGCCTTTGGCTACGAGCCTGGCTTTCTTACGACCATCAGATTTCTGGTCAAAGACCCATCTGTTTTTAATTGTCTTCCTCCCTTTGGGAGGGTCCACAAGCGTAAAGACTTTCCGTCTGCGAAGTGCCTCAAGTTCTTCGTGACATGCAGTCTTCCATTCCTTTTGTTGCGCGTCAGGCATGCGCAAAATATCTTTATATGTCCACTCTCGTATATTGGACATGTCTAGTGGCTGTGAATCATGTGGAACTGCTTTGGCGAGCAGATAATTCACAAATTCTCCTCCCCCTTCCTGGGCTAGTTGAGATACGAGATCTACTAGATCCTCAACTTCATCATCACTCCCCCTTATGGGTGTAAGCGGATCGTTGCTAGTGCGGGCCGGAGTGTCGAGACTAGGACCAGGAACCTGTCTCAAACATGCGGATGGAATCGGGGAGCTACCCCGGGGTTCCACTGCTCGTCTCCATTGCCGCATCCGCTGAATGTCTGTAATCTGATCGACAGGGTGCCTGTTATCCCCATAGACATTCCCAGGGCGAAGTGCAACTTTCCTTTCCCATGTAGAGTGCCGCAAAGGCACTGGTTGTTGTTCTGGCACAGGAGAAGGCAAGGGTACCTCTGGCTGTGAAGCGCTGGGTTCTTTGTCAAGAACCTGAGGTCCTTCTATTTGTTTGGAAGGTGGAAGGCGAGATGGTAGGAAATCATCATTGTCCACTAAAGGAATGGGCTGTGTTTCTGGCCCTTCATTAATTAGAGGCTCATTCAATTTAGTAACTCCACGCCATCTGGTGGAATCACACTTAGGGAAGAGATTCTCATCAAATAGGGCTGTGGCTTGCGTGTACAATGTATTATTGCCAAGCCGCATGAACAGATGGCCTTTAATGCCATCTGCATGCCCAATATACACCATAAGTTCTGACTTAGGTGATAGTTTATTGCCACGATGTTCTTCCGGAATGTAGACATAAGCACCACATCCAAAGACGCGCAAATGAGAGATCTCTGGTGCTTCTCCATACAGTATCTCATAAGGTGTCTGCCATTTCAGGCGACGTACAGGAGTCCTATTGTAGAGATGTACTGCATGTAGTACAGCAAATTCCCACCAAGAGTCTGGAAGACATGACTCAATGTGCATTGATTGCGCTTTATCCATACAAGTGCGCATGAAGCGCTCCGCACGGCCATTTTGTTGGGGAGTATAAGGCGCGCTCTGTAGAATTTTTATCCCTTCATCTTTTAATACATTCATAAATACATCAGATTTGTATTCTCCACCAGCATCAGACATCCACTCTTTAATGGTGGTGTTATGTTGATTTTTGATCATGGCAAGGAATTGTCGCAAAGTGTTTATTGCAGCAGACTTAGTGTGCAAACATACAATCCATGCAAATGACGTATAATCATCAATAAAGCTGATAAAGTATTTGTATTTGTGATAAGATTCTACCGGGAAAGTCTTAAGATCTGAATGAATGCGCTCAAAAGGCTTTGAGGCACGTGTTTCAGATGGTAGATAAGATCGCGAAGGCATCTTGCCTTGCGCGCATCCCGGGCATAGGGGAGCTGTCTTCGGATAAGATAGATCTAGGGGGAATCCCTTAGTGTGATCTTTGGCATGACGTAAGACTTCCTTAGAAGGATGTCCTAAGCGCTTATGCATTAGATCGTAATCTACATTATAGATTGTGGAGTAAGATCGCAAATTAGCGATCTTAGAATGAAGCCAATAGATAGTTTGGCCAGTAATTGCCGGATGGCATTGAATAATTGGGATTTTAGATCCCTTATTTCGCAAGGTTAATTCATGTTCGTCCCCATAGACATACAATCCTTGCTTGAGAAACTCTCCGACGCTCAGAAGTCTTCCAGTTATATCAGGGATGTAATATACTGGATATAAACACGTTGTACGTGTTTTCGTGACTCTGTTGTGTGTGACATCATGTTCTAATAGAACAGTACCTTTCCCTTTAATATAAATAGGTTTAGAAGCCGTTTTGATGGGCTCTGGGTACTAATGTCTTCATATTCAATGAAATCGTCGAGAGAAAATGTAAAGTGCGATGAAGCACCTGAATCTAAGAGCCATGTTATATGGCCTTCATCCTTAGTCTTTCCTTTGCACTTAGCACACTGAACATGATGTGGAGAATGCGATATATTTGTACATAACCTAAAGTCATGTATAGTGCTAACTACGCCTGCATTTCTAATGCTCTTTGTAGGGGACTCCCTAGAAGCGCGAACTAATGAAGCATAAATGCATCTGTTAGTTTTACAGGGTAGAAGGAAAGAGGGGACATACACATCCTGATCGTCGTCCTCATCTAGGCCAGCCAGATCAGCCAGCTGATCATCAAGATGATCGGAGCCCCAATCAAGAGGATCATTGGGGTCCTCTTCGTCTTCTGTATCGACGGTGATAGGTGAGGGGGATCTAGATTTTTTGCATGGTCGCTCATCTCCATCCTCTTCAAGGTCCTCCAGCTTGGTGTTACGAACCCCGTCTCTTCCTCTGTTCTTTCTCCTACCCAACGACGACCCCTCCTTGCCGCCTACTTTACATTATCAGATCACGTCTCCATCGTGGGATCCTTCACGTGTCCTACTTCCTTCCCCGTGACTGCCTTTGTCCATGCTTATGTTACTGTACTCGTGTTTGGACTCTTATCTCTTATCTCTTATCCCTTATCACTACGACCGGACACTTACTTAATTCCCTATCAGAAGCCCAACTCTACGCTGTCCGCTTCCGTATATTTGGACCCACCTGACTCCATTATCTTATCTATAGACGCCCATTCGATTACGTATATAAGTCCGCTGTAACTACCTTGTAGACCTCAGACTCGACTTATTGAATACATCGGTGTTTGTCTTTCGGACTCTCCTTTGGACCCCTTTGACTCGATCATCTCAGTGCTTTCGGCACTTTCCGCTCAACATCGTCACTAGGGAACAGCCCCTTTGACTTTGACTCTCCACTGAAACTCCAAGAGGTCTTATTGGCCTCTTATCTGAATACACGAACAACGCTGTCGCACAAGTCGTGCAGGACGTCTCACACCGGACGTAACATCAAGTCGAGTCTCTCACAGTGGCTTCCAGCTGCAGTCAGACCCTCTTCCGGGAAGAACTCATTGAACGCAGAGACGAGAATAATCTTTCACAACAAGTACTTGGCTCTGCCACCTGGAAAGATTTTGAATCCGAGTTTGGATACTACGTCTATCACGACGGAAGATACCAACCGGTAGAATACGACGACGAGAAAAGAGTTTGGTATTGTATCCAATACTCGGACAGTCGAAACTCTTGGGTCACAACCAGACCTGCCCCACCCGAATTTGGACTAGGCCCGTGGAGAGAGAACCCCCGGCCATTGTCACGGACTCCGAACCCGAGGAGTACGTAGAAGAACAAAGCGAAGAAGCACTGGTATTAGCGTCGTCTACAGCCCCAGTTGCACCCGAAGTTGTCACGTTCAGAGCCCCTGCTTTGACAACTCCCCAGATCTCTATACAATCCGCCAACACCATCACCCCATTTTACCAAAACATGTCGACCATTGCCGCCCAGCTTCCAGACCCCGTCCCACCACCAGTGGCAGCAGCGCCGCCAAACATTCCTCCCCCGTCCGGACGACTATCCGGAGTGCTCCCCCAGACATTCACCGGGGACCGCTCACAGAGCAAAAAATTCATGCTGGAGTTCACGACCTTTAAAAACTTCAACCATGACGTCCCACAGATTGTCAATCCATTTCAACGAGCCAATCTGTTTCTTTCCCTGATTCGGGGGGATGCTGTTGACGACTGGACCATGGAACAGCTGGAATGGCTGAATGAACAAGTTGGGAGTGGACGTCGTACCACTAGTGAAGGTCTTTGGGAGACCATCGCTGAAAGGTTTAAAGAGGCCTTCACAGACGGGCAGGCCAAGCAGAAGGCAGCCCGAGAATTAAAGTCCCTTAGAATGGAAAAGGGAGAGTTGGACACTTATGTCGCCAAGTTCAGAAGTCTCGCAAATAGGGCGGGTTATGATACAGACGAAGAGGCCACGTTGGACCTCTTCTCCCAGGGGTTACCAAATCCTTTGGTCAAAAACATAATCCAATTTCACCATCCCAATGACTGGGATAGCTGGGTCGACGCCGCCCGACAACAACAGCAGGACTACCTCGATTTCCAAACACGCTTTGGAGTTGATACAAAGAAGGGAAGATGCGAGATCAATGGAAAGCGGCTTTCGGAGTAAAGCCTGCCCAGCATACCCAGAGGGATCCAAACGCTATGGACACCTCTGCAGACCGCGCTCCGAGCTCGGGCAGCGCTCACAGAAGATGAGCGGCAAACACTGATGAAGGAAGGACGGTGCTTCCGTTGTAGAGCACTAGGACACATGTCCTGGGATTGTCCCAAGAAGGGAGTACGTGTTGCGGCAGCAACCATCACAGCTGAAGCCCCTGTTCATAACAACCCCCCGCTGTGGACAAACGATCAAAGAGGAGAAGGCTCAGGATATATGGGCTAATATGATGAAGGAAGTGAAGAAGTACGCGCCATCTTAGTGGAAAAGGCATTTGCGAAAAAGGATTTTTGTTAGGCTCAAACCCATCGGCCTGGGCACGAGCACTCCATGTCACCTCTGTGTATGCTAGTCGATTCAAGTCATTAAAAATACCAGTTCATTTTGAAACTACACAGAGGACGGCCGACCGAGATATATTAGTGACTCTGGAGCCACGGACAATTTCATTCACCCGCGACTTATTAAAACAATGGGCCTGGGAAGGCTGGCACTTCCCCAGGAAAAGAACATCTGGAATATTGATGGAACGGCCAACCGTGCCGGCAAGATCACCCACTACACGGATCTAAAGTCCAGGTTGGGGAAACAACAAAGAACATTCGCTTCCTGATTACCGACTAGGAGACGAAGATCTCATCCTGGGTTATCCATGGCTTGCAGCCTTCGAACCAAAATAAACTGGGCAGACGGACGATGGAAAGGACTCATATCCAACAATCATTACGTCGATAGGCTACGATTATGCAATCCGACATCCGGTGGCAAGGACTGCGCGTACAGAGGAGGATCCCGGCTACTGCTATGTCACCAAAGCATCGGAGCTAGCCCAGAAAGCAGTACAAGGACAGAACGAGAAGACCTACCACGATGTAGTACCAGATGTTTACCAACGACACTGGAAGGTATTCTCCGAGGAAGAGTCGCATCGTTTCCCCCGAAGCGGCCATGGGATCATGCCATTGACCTCCTACCCGATACCCCGGCCGCAATAGATTGTAAAATCTATCCACTGTCCCAGTCCGAACAAACTGCACTTACGGAGTTCCTGGAAGAACATCTGGCCAAAGGATACATTCGCCCGTCCAAGTCGCAGTATGCCTCGCCCTTCTTCTTCATCAAAAAGAAGGACGGCAAACTGCGACCTGTCCAGGACTACCGAAAGATCAATGCGTACACTGTAAAGAATGCCTATCCCCTACCACTGATTTCTGAACTCATCGACACCATGAGGAATAAATCCCTCTTCTCCAAAATGGATGTGCGATGGGGTTATAATAATGTCAGGATCAAGGAGGGCGACCAATGTAAAGCGCATTTAAAACGAACCAAGGACTGTTCGAGCCGAATGTAATGTTCTTTGGCCTTACGAATTCACCAGCGACGTTTCAATCCATGATGAACCACATATTCCGTGACCTTATCCTTACTGGTGAAGTTGTGGTCTATATGGACGATATCCTGGTGGCCACTTCTGACGACCTAAGCCATCACCGAGAACGAGTACACCAGGTGCTAGACATACTACACGAACATGACCTCTACCTTAAACCGCAAATGCTCCTTCGAACAAAAGAGCGTCAATACCTAGGAGTCATTCTAGAGGGAGGACGAGTGCGTATGGATCCCATCAAAGTACAAGGGATTCGAGAATGGCCGGTACCGACCTGCGTCAAAGATGTCCGATCATTCATCGATTCTGTAACTTCTACCGACGCTTTGTCAGAGGATTTTCAGGCGTAGCACGACCACTGAATGACCTCTTGAAAAGGATGCCCCATGGTGTTGGGAGGCTGCGCAGCAACGAGCATTTGAACAGATTAGAGATATCGTCGGCTCGGAACCAGTACTCATTCAACCTGACTTAGGTCGCCCCTTTGAGCTGGAAGTAGACGCCTCTCACTTCGCGAACGGAGCCGTACTGTACCAAAGGGATGCCACGCAGACACTTCATCCAGTGGCATATTACTCAGAGACCTTCTCACTGGCAGAACGGAATTATGATATCTGGGATAGAGAGCTTCTAGCCATTGTCAAAGCATTGCGACATTGGCGACCATACCTGGCAGGAACCCCCCATAAAACCATCATTCACACTGATCATTCCAATTTGCTGTACTGGAAGGAACCCCATAAAATCAGCCGACGCGTAGCACGAGAGGTTCTGGAACTCGAAGAGTATAACTTCACCTTGAAACACATCGCAGGGAGTCAAAATGCGAGAGCAGATGCATTGTCATGAAGGCCGGACATGCATACTGGAGAAGATGACAATAACGACGTCACTGTTCTTCCTGAAGAGATGTTCGCGAGGACTGCCGTTGTCAGCCTCCATGATATGGACCTGTGGGCACAAGTTTCACAGAACATGAACCAGGAACTGTGCCGCTCGTGGGCCGATGCACACAATTTGAAAGAAATCAACGGCCTGTGGTGGAAGGATGGAGATCGACTCGTTGTCACCGGTGGTGACAACATTAAGAGGGGGGTGATCCATTTTCACCACGACCTCCCCTCTGCTGGCCACCCTGGTATCACCAACACCTACGCCCTTGCCAAGCGCGACTACTGGTGGCCCAACATGAAAAAGGATGTTGAAAACTATGTACAAGGATGTGCAGCATGTCAAGCAAACAAAGTCAATACACACCCGAAAATCCCGCCAATGTACCCCATTACCCCCACATCATCAACCCCCTTCCAAACCATTGCAATGGACTTCATTGTTAAACTACCCGAATCACTAGGCTTTGACACCATTCTCACCATCACTGACCATGACTGTTCCAAAGCAGCCCTGTTCATACCCTGCAATGAAACGATCACAGCGGAAGGAGTGGCAAGACTATACCTGGATCATGTATATCGCCACTATGGTCTCCCCGAAAAGATTATATCCGACAGAGATACCCGATTCACATCCACATTCGCCAAAGCTCTGTGTCAAACATTGGGCATCGCACAAAACATCTCTACAGCCTACCATCCACAGACAGACGGACAATCTGAACGGACAAACCAATGGTTAGAACAATATCTTCGGTTCTGGTGTAACGAACGACAAAGTGACTGGGCGGAGTGGCTATCGACTGCGGAATTCGCACACAACTCATGGCCCAATGGGACGACAAAAGCTACCCCCTTCTCCCTTATCATGGGCTGGACCCCGCGCACCACATGGACGGATAAGCCTACAAATGTCCCCTCAGTAACCCAACGAATACGCCAATGGGAAGATTTACGACAATCGGCCAATGAAAATCTGACAAAGGCACAGCAAGCCTTAGCCGCGCAGCCAAGTGCGTTCACACCTTATCAGCCCAATGACTGGGTCTGGCTTGAGGGAAGGAACATTCACACGTCACACCCCTCGGCCAAATTAGCGCCCCGACGTCACGGCCCCTTCCAGATAACAAGGAAGCTGTCAGATGTGTCATATGAACTGCGATTGCCGCCCAAATGGAAGATTCATCCCGTCTTCCATGCCAAACTTCTGACGCCATACAAGGAGACGTCCCTTCATGGGGAAAACTTCCCAAGACCCCACCTGACCTTATCGATGGAGAAGCGGAGTGGGAAGTGGAACGCATTCTAGACTCAATGAGAAAAGGCCGAGGGCGCAAGATGCATTACCTAGTCAAATGGAAGGGATTCCCAGACTCTGACAGTTCGTGGGAGCCAGCCGGGAATATCTTCGCCCCGGTCCTTATCTTGGAGTTCCACGCCCGACATCCAGATGCGCCCAGAAATGATTAAAAGGAACCACCTTCAACCCCAATTCGTCTATGTACTTCCCTCTTGAAATCACCATGGCCGATGGAACAACGGCCATCGCCAAATATATCTTCTATAACAATGGAGGGATGGACGTTGCAGGATGTATGAAGAAGAATGGCCCCGTGTATGGAGCTCCAGTTTACCTGGAGGAAAGGTATACCGGACGGCTGCACCACACGATGACCGACGAACAGCTTGGGCACTTGGCTGCTGAGGATCCTCGCACCTTCGCGATCGACGAGGTGTTAAGTGACATGCGCCTCCCGCGTCTCAAAGCAGAGGTGATGAGACTGCGGAAGAATTTGACGTTGCGCACCACACTTAATCGACAATACAAGGAACATGCGAAGATGATGGCGAGGTTGACCAACGGGATGTTCCAGGTAGAGCAGGAACTGGTGGAGATCAGAAAGAGGCTGGAGATGGGGGATGCGTACCAGACCATCGCCGAAAGGTACGCCGATACATATGCCCGACCCCTTCCTCCACGGTCGTTGGGGGCTGCCCCGCAGCTGCTGCCGAATCGATTCGAGATGCCGCGCTTGCACGAGAACCCACGAGGAGAGACGTGCTGGCGATGTGACAGCAAGTATCACATCAGCTGGAACTGCCCTCTCAACCGCAAGTGGTGCCGGCACTGTCGCAGCAACCTTCATTGGAGTCGCTTCTGCATTTTCCGTCGCGTAGGAGTTGCCCTGACAATCGTCAATCCGTCCGGATGGTGTGGCAAGTGCCTCCGCCATAACTCAGGACATCGTGAATTGGACTGCCCAGTCCATGATCTATGTCGTTCGTGTGGGCAGCATGGCCCATACGGATTTCTTCGCACCCACCAATGTCCACAAGATTCAGACAAGGAGAACTACACATTGGATGACCGTAATGTAGCCGATGACTATCTAGACTTGGTGCAGGACGATGACGGTACGAGTTGTTTCTAGCCGGGTCTGCTAGAGCCAGAAGAGGGGGTGATGTTACGAACCCCGTCTCTTCCTCTGTTCTTTCTCCTACCCAACGACGACCCCTCCTTGCCACCTACTTTACATTATCAGATCACGTCTCCATCGTGGGATCCTTCACGTGCCCTACTTCCTTCCCCGTGACTGCCTTTGTCCATGCTTATGTTACTGTACTCGTGTTTGGACTCTTATCTCTTATCTCTTATCCCTTATCGCTACGACCGGACACTTACTTAATTCCCTATCAGAAGCCCAACTCTACGCTGTCCGCTTCCGTATATTTGGACCCACCTGACTCCATTATCTTATCTATAGACGCCCATTCGATTACGTATATAAGTCCGCTGTAACTACCTTGTAGACCTCAGACTCGACTTATTGAATACATCAGTGTTTGTCTTTCGGACTCTCCTTTGGACCCCTTTGACTCGATCATCTCAGTGCTTTCAGCACTTTCCGCTCAACATCGTCACTAGGGAACAGCCCCTTTGACTTTGACTCTCCACTGAAACTCCAAGAGGTCTTATTGGCCTCTTATCTGAATACACGAACAACGCTGTCGCACAAGTCGTGCAGGACGTCTCACACTGGACGTAACACTTGGTCTTGCTGGACGACGCTCTTGAGAAGCTATCAGTTATGCGGGTCTCAAGGGGTTTTAAATTGTGAGCGGTCCCCGGCACACCTATGTCTTCGCACAGATCCATAGCTTGGTTAAAAGCATGATATCGGCCAGGGATTCGCTCCTTAGGAGTGGTGCGCATAACGATACGAGGCCTTCCATTCCTATAGTGAGTTTTAAAGGAAGGAGGAGAGGGAACGGATGGCACGGTGGTGAATCGAGGAGGGGGGAAGAACGCTTGATTAGCGATGTGTGAGTGCCCCTGTGCCTTAGATTGCTGATTATCTCGATTCTGCCTTCCGGCACGACGCCCGCGTTGGTACTTGTGATCCGCCTGTTTTTCCGCGTGCTCTGGCTGTTTGCCTCCAGACTGTTTCTGCTG
This sequence comes from Multifurca ochricompacta, assembly GCA_022496185.1. Taxonomy (NCBI): domain Eukaryota; kingdom Fungi; phylum Basidiomycota; class Agaricomycetes; order Russulales; family Russulaceae; genus Multifurca; species Multifurca ochricompacta. Next base: position 12,917 of record WTXG01000129.1, read on the forward strand.
GCTGAAGCGAGGATCACCTCGCTTCCGCTTGACTGCTGAGAGCTTATTAGCAGAATGGGGGTTTTTACCCCTGGAGCGGTCTTGCTCCCACTGAGCAAGGATGGCACTGCGGACTACTGGGAGGTTTATGTCAGAATGAGATCTTCCGACAAGGATGGTTGGGATGAGAGCCTCCCATCTAGGAGGAAGGGTGTGTAAGAGCAGCATTCCCTGCAGCATATCAGGGATGGTAACGCTATTGGACTCAAGCCGCTCAAAAGCGACTTGGAGACGATTGATCTGAGGGGCAGGGTGCTTTGATGAGTCCAAGCAGAAGTTCAGGGCCTCCTTGAAGTCCCTGAAGATCGCAGATGGTCCCACAGTGCCGTACTTAGCTTTGAGGGCTACCCATAAAGCGTTAGCGGAGATCGTGGAGCGGTGTTCCTGCTGAATAGAAGCAGATAGGCGCAGGACAATGGTGCCGATGGCTCGATTGTCAGCGCGCTCCCATTCCTTCTGATCTCTGAGCTCATCTGCAGTGGGATGCTGCTCATCCTTGGCAGTAATTTTAAGATCAGTGCCATTGGTTATTTCCCAGAGTCCATTGGCCATGAGGTAGGCCTGCATGATTCCAACCCATTCGTGGTAGTTGGATCCGTCACAGATGGGGACAATGGTAGTGAGTTGAGACGACATTGTTTGGGATGTGATAAGGGCTTTGATAAAAGGGTTTGAGTAGTTGATTTCTGTAAAAGAAGTCATGGTCAGCATTGAATGCGACAACCGGTACTCAAAACACAAAGCAAAAACCCAGGCTCTTTAGACTCCATTGATGCGGCCATAAAGGCGCAAATGGTGAGTTTTTAATAGCCTTATGCAGCCTTAAAGGCGCATTTTGCAGTGCAGCCATAAAGGCGCATGAACGTTTCGTTCACTGGTAGCATCACTTCTGCAGCCGTATAGGCGCAGGAACTTATTGCAGCCATTGAAGGCGCAGATAATTTTGTTGCAGCCATTAAAGGCGCAAAGTATGTATTGCAGCCATAGAGGCGCAAGATGCCCACCAGGGCCCATAACCTGAAGAATCAGGCATGGCGCAGACTGTACTTTAGATGCTACTTTACTACTCTATCTCACCTTGTATGTGTAGAGGCTTAGATGCTTTCAATAATGCGATAGCAACTTAATTCTTGTAGCATATTTACATAGGCTTTTATATACATCTGCATGTACTAATCGGCTATTAATCTAATCGTAAGTACAATGCATTTATAATGTGATTATTGTTACGACCCCTGCCGAGCAACCCCATTTTCTTCACCCTCCCCAACACCGACCCCACTTTGCCACCTACATTACATTTCTTGATCACATCCCCGTCCTGGGATCCGTCACGTGCCCTACTCCCATCCCCGTGACTCAGTTTGTATCTGTTGATGTGCTGTTTGCTTATGATTGCTTTCTTATCTCTTTATCTCCTTATCTTAAGATCGGACACTTACTTAGTACCCTATCAGAAGCTAGGCTTTACGCCGTCCGCTTTCGTATATTCGGGCCCACCTGACTCAGTTATCTTATCTATAGACGCCTGTTCGATTACGTATATAAGTCCGCTGTAACTACATTGTAGACTTCAGACTCGACTTATTGAATACATTGGTGCTTGTCTTCTGGACACCCCTTTGAACGCTTAACTCAGTTGTCTCAGTACTTCTGGTACTTTCCGCTTAACATTGTCTTCAAGTACAGCCTTGTCGACTTTGACTCTTCCCATCTAAACTCCAAGGGATCTCATTGGTCCCTTATCTGATCACGAACGAACGCTGTCACACAAGTCATGTGGAACGTCCCGCACCGGACGTAACATCAAGTCGAGTCTCTCATTGTGGCTTCCAGCCGCAGTCAGACCCTGTTTAAAGAAGAACTCATCGAACGCAGAGATGAGAATAATCTTTCACAACAAGTACTTGGCTCTGCCGCCTGGAAAGATTTTGAATCCGAGTTTGGATACTACGTCTATCACGACGGAAGATACCAACCGGTAGAATACGACGACGAGAAGAGAGTCTGGTATCGTATCCGATACTCGGATAGCCGACACTCTTGGGTCACTACAGGACCTGCACCACCAGAATTTGGACTAGGACCGTGGAGAGAAAATCCCCCGGCTATCGTTACAGACTCTGAACCAGAAGAGTACGTAGAAGAAAACAGTGAAGAAGCACTGGTATTAGCATCGACTACCGCCCCAGTTGCACCCGCAGTTGTCACGATCAGAGCCCCTGCTTTGACAACTCCCCAGATATCCATACAGTCTACCGACACAGTCACCCCGTTTTACCAAAATATGTCCACCATCGCCGCTCAACTCCCTGACCCAGCTCCCCCACCACCAGTCATGGTGCCACCAAACATTCCGCCACCTTCGGGACGACTGTCAGGCGTACTACCCCAGACATTCACGGGGGATCGCTCACAAAGCAAGAAGTTTATGTTGGAGTTCACCACCTTCAAAAACTTCAACCACGACGTCGCCCAGATCATTAACCCGTTCCAGCGGGCTAACCTCTTTCTCTCTCTCATCCGAGGAGAGGCCATAGATGACTGGATGATGGAGCAGCTGGAGTGGCTGAATGAACAGATAGAGAGTGGACGACGAACCACGAGTGAAGGCCTTTGGGAAACAATTGCCCAGAGGTTTAAAGATGTGTTTACCAATGGGCAGGCCAAACAGAAGGCGGCCCGAGAACTAAAGTCTCTAAAGATGGACAAAGGAGACCTTGATGGCTACGTCGCCAAATTCAGAAGCCTGGCCAATAGAGCTGGGTATGACACCGATGAAGAGGCCACGCTGGACCTCTTCTCTCAAGGTTACCGAACCTTTAGTAAAGAACATCATACAGTTTCACCACCCCAACGACTGGGATTCCTGGGTTGATGCTGCCCGACGACAGCAGCAAGACTACCTTGACTTCCAAACACGTTTTGGGGTTGATACCAAAAAGGGGAAGACCCGAGACCAGTGGAAAGCAGCCTTTGGCATCAAACCTGTACAACACCAGAGAGATCCAAATGCCATGGATACCTGGCAGACAGGACTCAAGCAAGGGCAACGCTTACAGAGGATGAGCATCAGATGCTAATGAAGGAAGGCCGGTGTTTCTGCTGCAAAGCACAAGGACACATGTCTCGAGATTGTCCAAAGAAGGGAGCACGCGTTGCTGAAGCCACAACCACTCCAATTCACCCCATCAGCAACCCACCTACGACGGACAAACGGACCAAAGAGGAAAAGGCCCAGGACATATGGGCAAATATGATGAAAGAGAGTGAGGAAGTGCGCGCCATCTTAGTCGAGAAGGCGTTTGCAAAAAAGGATTTTTAATTGGCTCTACCCCATCGGCCTGGGCGCGAGCACTCCATGTAACCTCTGTGTATACTAGTCGCTTCAAATCTCTGAAAATACCAGTACATTTTGAAACTACACAGAGGACAGCCGATCGAGATATCCTGGTTGATTCAGGAGCTACCGATAATTTTATCAGCCCACGATTAGCAAGGACTATGGGGCTAGGGATGCTGGCACTCCCCCAAGAGAAGAACATCTGGAACATTGATGGGACAGCCAACCGAGCAGGAAAGATTATGCACTACACTGATCTTAACGTCCAAGTGGGAGAGAGAACGAAGATTATTTGTTTCCTAGTCACCAACCTAGGGGACGAAGATCTCATTTTGGGATATCCCTGGCTAGCGGCATTCGAACCAAAGATTAATTGGACGGATGCCACTATGGATAAAGATTCTTACCCAGTGTTAATCACATCTCTGGGGTACGATTATCTAGCCCGGCATGCAGTGATCAATGGCACTACTGAGATGGAAAAAGAGGATCCCGGACGTTGCTACATCACGAAAGCATCAGAACTGGCCCAGAAAGCGGTACAAGGGCAAACCGAGAAAACCTTTGAAGAAGTAGTACCTGTCACTTACCACTGACATTGGAAGGTGTTCTCGGAAGAGGAGTCGCAGCACTTCCCACCAGCGCACCCCTGGGACCACGCGATTGATTTTGTGCCGGAGACACCGCAAGCAATAGATTGTAAAATCTACCCCTTGTCCCAACAAGAACAGGAAGCGTTGACATTGTTCCTCAAAGAGCAATTGGCAAAAGGATACATCCGTCCATCCAAGTCGCAGTACGCCTCGCCCTTCTTCTTCATCAAGAAGAAGGATGGCAACTCCGACCCGTACAAGACTACCGACGCATAAACGCCTACACAGTAAAGAATGCCTATCCGCTGCCTCTTATTTCGGAACTCATTGACACCATGAGGGACAAGTCACTCTTCTCAAAGATGGATGTCCGATGGGGATATAACAACGTCCGAATCAGAGAGGGAGATCAATGCAAGGCAGCCTTTAAGACGAATCAAGGCCTGTTCAAGCCGAATGTCATGTTCTTCGGTCTCACTAACTCGCCAGCCACCTTCCAGTCAATGATGAATCACATTTTCTGCGACCTTATTCTCACTGGCGAGGTAGTGGTGTACATGGATGACATATTAGTAGCGACTACCGACGATCTCCCACATCATCAGGAGCGAGTCCACCAAGTGCTGGATATCCTACGAGAGCATGACTTATATCTCAAACCGTCAAAATGCTCATTTGAACAACGAAGTGTCGAGTACCTGGGGGTCATATTGGAAGGAGGACGCGTATGAATGGATCCGGTAAAAGTGCAGGGGATCCGGGAATGGCCCGCGCCACATGTGTCAAAGAAGTAGATCCTTTATAGGATTCTGCAACTTCTATCGGCGTTTTGTACGAGGATTCTCTGGAATGCGCAACCACTTAACGGGCTGTTGAAGAAGGACGTACCCTGGCACTGGGGAAAAGAGCAACAACAAGCATTCGAGCAAATCCGAGACATTGTTGGCTCAGAACCAGTCCTCCTACAACCAGATCTAGCAAAGCCGTTTGAACTTGAGGTTGAGCCTCCCGCTTTGCCACCAGGGCAGTATTGAATCAGAGGGACACCGCAGGGATGCTCCACCCAGTGGCCTTTTTCTCTGAGACGTTCTCATCGGCTGAACGAAATTATGACATTTGGGATCGCGAGCTCCTCGCCATTGTCAAAGCCCTACGACATTGGAGACCATACCTGCCGGGACCCCTCACAAACCATCATTCACACCGACCATTCCAATCTGTTATATTGGAAGAACCCATAAGATTAGTCGACGAGTCACCCGCGAAGTCTGGAACTTGAGGAGTACAACTTCACGCTGAAGCATATTGCGGAAGTCGTAACGCCTGGGCAGATGCTCTATCACGAGGGCAGATAAGCAGGAGGCGAAGAAGACAATGAAATATCACTGTACTCCTGAAGAGGTCTTCATGCGTACAGCAGTCATCAGTCTCCATGATATGGATCTATGGGCACAAGTATCACAGAATATGAACCGACAACTCTGCCAGTCTTGGGCAGAGGCACATAATCTGAAAGAGATCGATGGCCTTTGGTGGAAAGACGGGGATCGACTCGTTGTCACCGGTGGCGACAACATTAAGAGGGGGGTGATCCATTTTCACCACGATCTCCCCTCTGCTGGGCACCCTGGCATTGCTAACACATACGCCCTGGCCAAACGAGACTACTGGTGGCCAAATATGAAAAGGGATGTAGAGGACTATGTCAAAGGTTGTGCAGAATGCCAAGCCAATAAAGTGAACACGCACCCGCATCCACCAGCACTATTCCCGATCACACCAACGACCTCACTACCATTCCAGACCATTGCAATGGATTTTATCGTCAAGCTCCCCGTCTCTAGAGGTTTTGACTCTATCTTGACTATCACCGACCACGACTGCTCCAAAGCGGCACTGTTCATACCATGCAACGAGTCCATCACAGCAGAGGGAGTAGCCAAACTTTACCTGGACCATGTCTACAGACACTACGGCCTCCCAGAAAAGATCATTTCCGACCGCGACCCACATTTCACCTCTGCATTTGCCAAGGCACTCTGTAAGGTCTTGGACATCACCCAAAACATTTCAACCACCTACCATCCACAGACCGACGGACAGTCAGAAAGGACGAACCAATGGCTAGAACAGTACCTTCGATTCTGGTGCAACGGACGACAGGATGATTGGGCTGATTGGCTGGCCATGGCTGAATTTGCGCACAACTCATGGCCCAACGGAACCACCAAGACCCCTCCATTCTCACTTATCATGGGATGGACGCCGCAAACGACCTGGACCAATAAACCAACAAATGTTCCATCGGCTAAGCAGCGTATCGACCAATGGAATGAGGTCAGGAAATTGGCCAATGAGAATCTGCTCAAGGCGCAAAAGACTCTATTAGACAGACCTTCGAAGTTCACACCTTATCGGACCAATGACCTCATTTGGCTGGAAGGGAAGAACATCCACACGTCACATCCGACGGCCAAGTTAGCGCCCCGACGTCATGGACCATTCAAGATAACAAGTGTGACGTTTATCGTGATTCCGCGTTTTGACTTACTTCGCGTTTCGGGTTTTGCAAGGGTTTCATTACCTACACTTGATAACTAAGTACTTTACTATCTGTGTCTAGGTCTGTACGAATATCGGGGACGCAGCCCCTTCCTATCCACATCCATGTCCCTCTCCGTGCCATCTAGACTACCTCCCTATGATGTAGCTATGACATGACCATGACGACGTCCCAGTGATGTTGCTCTTAGGTCTAGATAGTTGTATTAGCTCACTGTATGTCTGCTGTGTACTTAAAAGGACCTACTAGAATCTGGAGACAGACCCTAAGTCTGTTCTCCTGTGCCAATACAGGTGTTCCATATCAGACAGAAACCCGGATTCCACTTGAGCCCCTAAGCCGCGCCTTAGGAGTCTTCGTCCCCAGTATCTAGTGACAGGACTGCGCGTCTCTGTCCAATTTCGACTCGCGCGCGCGTCCGCTGCGACCTACAGAGCCTGAACGATTTGGTGATCGCCTTGAAACATTGACACTTGAATTAACCTCCTTGACGCGAATTGACTTGCACACAGCTAGCACCTGGCTGTGACATTAGAACAGACTTACAGACTTCACAGAAAACAGAACCACTCACCCGAAACCGCAAGGCGACCGACGACGCGTCCCCTTGCACGAACCCGGAACAATCACGTCGTATTCGGCACGCGAACCCCAGACCCCTTCGACCTCCTCGGCCTCCTCGACAGACGACGAATCCCTCGACTACCAGTCACCAGAACGAAACCTACCAGAACAGTCAGCCAGACAAAGATTTGGAGACGTACCATTCGAAAACCGAAATCGCTTTGCATTACTCGCAAGCGATTCCCCTGCTGAAAGCCCCCAAACCGAAACCCCCACAGCACCTCTCCCATCCAGACTTCCACCCCTTCTTGAAGAAATGGCCACCATTACACTCACCGAACCAGGACGAACACATACCCAACTCAGTCATACCACGAGACAACCAAAGAACGACCCTCCTAATTTAGGAGGCCCACCAGGAGGAAACCCAGGTGGACACCCTGGAGGAGATCCAAACGGGCACCCAGGAGGAAACATAGGCGGAAATCCAGGAGGAAACCCTGGAGGGAATCCAGGAGGGAACCCTGGAGGAAATCCAGGAGGAAACCCTGGAGGGAATCCAGGGGGAAACCCCCAGGGAGCTCCCGTCCCAATGCCACAGGGAGGACGTATGGAAGGAGCCCCTCCCTCTTATTTTGACGGCGACAGGGCCCACGCGAAACGATGGTTCGCCTTGCTCGAACTCCACTTCGCCCTTAATGCGTTCGTGCCCCTGGTCCAGAACGAGCGATCCAAGGTGGCCTACGCGTTAGGAATAATCCGAGGTCCAAAAGTAGATCGATGGGTGGAGGAACAAGTATACTGGCTGGCCGACATTAACGCAGGACGAATCGGAGTTGTAAATGTGTGGGAAACATTCCGGCAGACATTCCTTGCCGCATGGACAGACGTCGCGGCGGGACAAAAAGCGTTACAAGCGCTTGAAAAATTACAAATGAAGGAGGGAAATATTGATGACTATATTGCCGAATTCCGCGACTTAGCAATTCGGGCCGGACTACACATTGACGACACAGCCGCACGACAATACTTCTATCGCGGCTTACCAACTCAATTGGTTGCGACAATGCTGACGCAAGATCAGCCGGAAAATTTCGAAGAAGCATCAGCATCCGCCCGACGTCACCACGCAAATTGGGTTTTTATGAAAAGCCTGACTAGGAATAAAACAGTCACTACCCCGTCACCTCGGGGAAATAAGTTCACGTTCTATCGCAAGAAGGACCCAAATGCGATGGATGTGGATGTTATCAGGAAAGCAACTACCACGGAAGAAAAAGAACAATACAGAAAGGAGGGACGGTGCTTTGAGTGTGGGCGACGAGGACACTTGGTCCGAGATTGCCCCAATAGAAAATCCCGATCGAGTCCAAGCAACTCGGCCCGGACCGCCACCATCTCGGAAGCACCACCAACGACTGCGGCGGTACCCAGCGGATCTAATGGGACGTCCGCAACTTCCCCAGTATCGGCCACTCCTACCATCAGCATGTCAACACTTGCAACGGTTTTAAAGACAATGACAGATGAGCAACGTCTCGAGCTACAAGATCAATTCAAAGGAAATGAGGATTTTTATATCGCCTGAATGACGCGGCCTTCATTCGGGCTCTAGTCTCACACCATGTATTTAGATCACCACTCAAAGCAATGAAACTATTTGTTCCCTTACATGGAGTAAATCAAGAGGCCACAATAGAAGCACTGGTTGATAGCGGTGCAACCGAAAATTTTATCAGCTACCGAACAGTAATTAAACATCGACTCCCCATAAAAAGATTAACTATCCCAAAGAATTACAAAACGCGGACGGCTCTCCTAACGCCACAAAGAAAATAGATCAATGCGTGGACCTCCTTATCACTACGGCAGAGACACTCGGAAACATCGGTTCTATATAGCATCTATTGGAATAGATGACATGATCCTAGGATATCCATGGTTCGCGGCCAGTAACCCCGATATCAACTGGACCTCAGGACAACTAACGCAATCTATTTCCTTCACCGTACCAAAAGAACACGTCCGCCGCCTTAACATTGCACAAGAACTGGCCATAAAAGCAAAGGATAAACGGAACGATCTTGGGATCAGATCGTGCCACGGGAATACCATCGACATCGGAAAGTCTTCAGCGACGAAGAAGCACAACGATTCCCAGCCTCGCGGCCTTGGGATCATAAAATCGAGTTAAAATCAGATGCACCTGCTACCCTGGATTGCAAGATCTACCCGCTCGGACCAGGAGAACAAGATGCACTGAACAGCTTCCTGGAGGAACACTTGCAGAAGGGGTACATACAAGAATCAAATCCCCTTATGCCTGCCATTTTTCTTTATCAAAAAGAAGGATGGGAAACTGCGACCGGTCCAAGACTACCGAAAATTAAATGACTGGACCTTCGGAATACATATCCACTTCCGCTGATCCCGAGCTAATTGACCGAGTTCGGGAAGCACGCTCTTCACAAAGATGGACATCCGATGGGGTTATAATAATGTTCAGATAGCACCGGAAGATCGCTGGAAGGCAGCATTCAAAACAAACGCGGCCTCTATGAACCTAATGTCATGTTCTTTGGCCTGACGAACTCTCCTGCAACATTTCAAACAATGATGAATGCAGAATTCCGAGAAGAATTAAACAAACACGACGCCTCAGGAAGGGCTTGGTTCACGGTCTATATGGATGACATCCTGATCCATACTGACCAGACCTTCAGAACCATCGCAATAAAGTGCATCGCATCCTGGACAAACTTAGCAAACTCGATCTATACCTCAAACCGGAGAAGTGTTCCTTCGAACAAACCGTATCGAATATCTCGGACTTATTCTGGAAGCTAACCAGGTACATATGGACCCAGTCAAAGTGGAGGGAGTTACTACCTGGAAAACGCCTACCACCGTTAAGGAAGTCCGTTCGTTCCTTGGATTTGCCAGTTCTATCGTCGCTTCATTCAGGGGTTTAGTAAAATCGCAGCCCCCTAAACGCGCTTACTAGCGCGAAGAATCCATGGCGATGGACGAGCCATGACAGAACGCCTTTGATATGCTGAAGCAGCGAGTCACCTCGCAACGGTCCTTGCCCAACCCGACTTTGAAAACCCTTTATTGTAGATACAGATGCATCGGATACGCTCTAGGTGCCACCCTCAGCCAAAAGGATCACGAAGACCGCCTCCATCCTGTGGCCTACTTGTCGAAAACCCTAGACGCAACTCAAAGGAACTGGGACATTTACGATCGAGAATTGTTCGCCGTTATAGTGCTCTCTGATCTTGGCGTCAGTATCTTTTGGGAGCAAGACATAAAGTCCAAGTCCGTACAGATCACAACAACTTGCAATACTTTAGGAACCCCAGAAACTTAACCGACGACAAGCCGATGGCTCCAGAGCTCGCCGACTTTGACTTTTCGTTGGAACACGTCCCAGGAAAATTACACACTGTCGCAGATATGCTCTCGGCCGACCGAGCCAACCAGGGTGAAGACGACAATGACGAAGTCACTGTTTTACCCGCCAATCTATTTATCAATGCAATCTCCGATGCAAAACTTCCATTCCCCAAGGCACTAGCCGAACGCCGCGAGATCTTCAACGGCATCACGACCACGTACTAGCGGACACCGGGGATAGATAAGACAACGCGGAAAGTCCAACAAGAATATTCAGGTACCGCTTACGGGAATTCATACAAGATTACGTCGAGGATGTGCTAAATGTCAAGAAAATAAGCCGAAACTCACAAAGAAGGCCCCTTCTTTCCGCTAGATGTACGGCTTCTGCCGGTCCGTTTCAATATGTTGCTATGGATCTCATTACAGATCTCCCACCATCAGACAGATATGACGGTGCTCACGATTGTCGACCAAGGATGCTCGAAATCCACGAAGTTTATCCCCTGCTCAAAAACATTACGGGCGAAGGGATCGCCACACTCTACTACCGACATCTCTTCCCGTTCTTTGGCGTCCCACGACGAGTTATCTCTGATCGCGATCCCCGATTCACGTCTCATTTCTCGCGCGCGCTAGCAAAAGTCCTACACATTCAACAAAACCTGTCTACAGCGTTTCATCCTCAAACCGACGGTTCGAGCGAACGGATGAATCTCTGGCTCGAGCAATACCTACGACTATGGCTTGGTGACGATCAGTATCAATGGCCTCATTACTTACCGCTAGCCGAATATGTCCACAACTCTTGGCCGCACGATAAGACTAAGTTAACCCCCCACACGTTACTCCATGGGACTACCTTTACCTGGAATGCTCAGACAATAGATACGGATGTCCCACAAGTGAATGCTCGAATTCAAAATCTCCTAGCAGCACGCACCCGAGCAGAAGAAACACTCCGATCGCGCGCGCGCCCTCCGCCCCAACCCGCCTTCTCTGTCGGCGCACAAGTTTGGTTAGAAGGTAAAAACCTCAAGACACACTTTCCCTCGACCAAACTCGCCCCACGACGATACGGCCCCTTCACGATCTTGGCCCAGATCTCCCCCGTTGCTTATCGCTTATCGTTACCTTCACATATGAAATACATAACGTCTTCCACACCGACCTCCTATCGCCCTATCGCGAGACAGATGCCCATGGCCCCAACTTTTGCGTCCCCCACCCGACCTGATTAATCAGGAAGAAGAATACGAAGTCGCCTCCATCCTAGATCACAGACTCTTTGGCCGTAACAAACGATTACAATACCTGGTCAGCTGGGTCGGCTATCCGGCAAGTGAAAATTCCTGGGTCGATGAAAACGACTGTCACGCCCCGGATCTCCTCACGCAATATCATAGTTCTCTTTCGCAGCGTCAGGGTCGACGCCGTCCTTAAAAGGGGGGTGAATTTTCCGTTCTACCATTCCATACCCCACTTAAAATCCTTCACCCTGGCTCATACTAAACGCACAAACCGCCCCTCCGTTCTCAAACGACCACGCAATACCCCCAGAATGTCCACATCTCGCCACATTCCCACCAGTGTTACAAATCCCATCATCATTGACCAAACTATAGCAGCAGTAAACGACGCAGCAACTAAAGCAGCCCTAAGACGACCCATGGACGCCCCAACACTTCCCCCCACTCCGACAACCCAAACACCTCCACCGCACCCTTCTTTCCCTATGACAGACGATCCTTCCCAAAATGTGACTAACGCAATCACACTAACCGCACAAAATCAAAATCTGGAGCTCGAGGTTCGAACTAGAGTTCTTGCTATGCTCCAGGAAGCTAGGACGCGTCTGGAAGCGATCTACAACCCCCCCGAGACTACTGATGAGGCTACAGTGTATCGCCCAGTCTCTCCAGAACTAGGTCAACTCCCTGACGAGGCTGTAGTAGCACAAACAGCAGCTGAGGTTAATGTGGCAGCACGCAGAAACTATGATCCTCCTCCTCCACCCTTCCAACGCAATCATATACACGCCCCTTACTACATCGAGCACCGCATCTCTGACTATGAGGGCCAGATCAACGTGGCCCGATGGCTGGCCTTTGAGTATCAACGCGCCGACCCACGCATCGCTTTCACTATGGAGCAGGACAACCAATTACTTACCTTCCACTCTATGCCCGACCCCATCCACGCTTCACTCGGGATCAAACCCAATCCTCACACGATTCCAACAGCGCCTGTTCGAGGCAGAACAGACCTTCACACCCTTAGTTAGCTCAGCCCTAGACGACCTACAAGACCCAGGCGCGTGGGCAGAAGTCTCTCGCTATCGATATGCTACTAGACGCTTGGATCAGGCTCACTACGAATTAGCCCACTGGCGTCGCCAAGCGGACCGCGCGAATCAAGACATCCAGTTAGCCATACACGCCCTTTCAAGAGGAGACGTGTACCACAGATTATTTCCCTTCTTAACGTATGCCTATGCTAACAATCAACGTATACGCCCAGAGGAGGCCACTCGTTACGCCCCGCATCCCGAACTACGCGCCGTCCTTCAAGCGGGCGGTATAGGCAGTACCCGCTTACCTCGGCGACGCCGTCTGCGCCACGCTCCGTCTCGTGTCGTTGACCTCACGCGTGACGACTAGAGGTGCTTGGGGCAAGCACAACTGTAGGAGGGGGGTAATGTGACGTTTATCGTGATTCCGCGTTTTTGACTTACTTCGCGTTTCGGGTTTTGCAAGGGTTTTCATTACCTACACTTGATAACTAAGTACTTTACTATCTGTGTCTAGGTCTGTACGAATATCGGGGACGCAGCCCCTTCCTATCCACATCCATGTCCCTCTCCGTGCCATCTAGACTACCTCCCTATGATGTAGCTATGACATGACCATGACGACGTCCCAGTGATGTTGCTCTTAGGTCTAGATAGTTGTATTAGCTCACTGTATGTCTGCTGTGTACTTAAAAGGACCTACTAGAATCTGGAGACAGACCCTAAGTCTGTTCTCCTGTGCCAATACAGGTGTTCCATATCAGACAGAAACCCGGATTCCACTTGAGCCCCTAAGCCGCGCCTTAGGAGTCTTCGTCCCCAGTATCTAGTGACAGGACTGCGCGTCTCTGTCCAATTTCGACTCGCGCGCGTGTCCGCTGCGACCTACAGAGCCTGAACGATTTGGTGATCGCCTTGAAACATTGACACTTGAATTAACCTCCTTGACGCGAATTGACTTGCACACAGCTAGCACCTGGCTGTGACAACAAGGAAGCTCTCAGATGTATCATATGAACTCGAGCTTCCATCCACATGGAGAATTCACCCAGTCTTCCATGCCAAACTCCTGACACCCTATAGAGAGACGTCCCTACATGGGGAAAACTTCCCGAAGCCTCCCCCTGAATTAATCGATGGGGAAGTGGAATGGGAAGTGGAGCGGATTCTAGACTCCCAGCGAAAAGGCCGAGGGCGCAAACTACATTACCTAGTCAAGTGGAAAGGATTCCCAGACTCTGACAACTCGTGGGAGCCAACTGGGAATATCTTTGCTCCGGCCCTTATCTCGGAGTTTCATGACCGACACCCGGAAGCGCCCAGAGAAGGTTAAAAGAAGTCAGCCTTCCGACCCCGAAGAGATTCCCCAGTACATGCTCCCTCAGCAACGTTCTACCACCATCCAGTCAATCATGTCTTTCATTGCCGCCAATGCCGCCGTCGATGCCTTCACCTCCACCGTAGTTGTTGAAAACTTCCCTTCTGCCCATCCCTCTACACGTCCCTCCTCCCCCATTGATTACGAAGCCACAGAAGCACGGGTCAAAAACCAATCCCCCAACCCCAATGACGACTTTGAGCATTGCGAGGAACCTGTTACATCCGGTGCGGGATGTTCTGCACGACTTGTGCAACAACTTCGTTCGTATGTTCAGATAAGAGGCCAATAAGACCTCTTGGAGTATGAGTGGATGAGTCAAAGTCAACGGGGCTGTTCCCGAGTGACAATGTTAAGTGGAAAGTGCCCAAAGCACTGAGACGATCGAGTCAGAGGTTTCAAGGGGAGGTCCAGAAGACAAACACCGATGTATTCAATAAGTCGAGTCTGAGGTCTACATTGTAGTTACAGCAGACTTATATACATAATCGAATGGGCGTCTATAAGATAAGAGAACGGAGTCATATGGGCCCAAATATACGAAAGCGAAGGGCGTAAAGCCTAGCTTCTGATAGGGAACTACAGTGCCTCACAAAACTGAGTCAATGTTTTGCACTTTTGCAATGTTTGTTGAATATTGCATCAACCAAAACAAATATAAACAAAGTCTTGGTATACCATAAAAGGTACAAGATAAGGGTTATGTAATGCAACAATTATTATGTAATTATGATCAAAACCTGTGGAGCTATGCCCATTTCAAATTGGGGACTCATTGACTCAGTTTTGTGAGTGGGTATCAGAAATATCAGAATCCAATGCTCCACCAAATGTACAGTGACCAATCCTTAATATATGGTTACCATAGTTATCTTAATATTGATGGGACCTGGAATAGAGCTATTTAACCATGGTTTACATTCCCAGAATATTATAATTTCCCAATGCACCCCACCTCCTCTGCTCAGAAAGAAAACATGCTCTCTCTGGCCTCTGAAGGACATTCCACTCACACTATTGCCTCCAGACTCAGCCTCAGCCAGTCCACAGTCTCTAGGACACTTAGGACCCTCCTTCCCAACCATCAGTCACCTCATTTTGGTCATCTTTCCAAGCTCTCTGCTACCTCTGAACATGCTATCATGATACAAATCACCACAGGAAAGGTTGCCAATGCTGTCTAGGCCACAAAGCACATCAATTCCATCATCCCCAACCATGTCTCTTCACAAACTGTGCACTGAGTTCTTAAACAACATTCATTCAAGGCTGTAACAAAGAAGAAAAGGCCACTACTCTCTGCAGCACATTGCAAGAAGCACTTAGCCTTTGCTTTGAAGTACCAAAACTGGACTATGGAGGACTGGCATCTGACCCAAACCTGTTGATTTTGGTCTCATCTGACCAAATCACCCTCTTCCAGTCCTCCATAGTCCAGTTTTGGTACTTCAAAGCAAAGGCTAAGTGCTTCTTGCAATGTGCTGCAGAGAGTAGTGGCCTTTTCTTCTTTGTTACAGCCTTGAATGAATGTTGTTTAAGAACTCAGTGCACAGTTTGTGAAGAGACATGGTTGGGGATGATGGAATTGATGTGCTTTGTGGCCTAGACAGCATTGGCAACCTTTCCTGTGGTGATTTGTATCATGATAGCATGTTCAGAGGTAGCAGAGAGCTTGGAAAGATGACCAAAATGAGGTGACTGATGGTTGGGAAGGAGGGTCCTAAGTGTCCTAGAGACTGTGGACTGGCTGAGGCTGAGTCTGGAGGCAATAGTGTGAGTGGAATGTCCTTCAGAGGCCAGAGAGAGCATGTTTTCTTTCTGAGCAGAGGAGGTGGGGTGCATTGGGAAATTATAATATTCTGGGAATGTAAACCATGGTTAAATAGCTCTATTCCAGGTCCCATCAATATTAAGATAACTATGGTAACCATATATTAAGGATTGGTCACTGTACATTTGGTGGAGCATTGGATTCTGATATTTCTGATACCCACTCACAAAACTGAGTCAATGAGTCCCCAATTTGAAATGGGCATAGCTCCACAGGTTTTGATCATAATTACATAATAATTGTTGCATTACATAACCCTTATCTTGTACCTTTTATGGTATACCAAGACTTTGTTTATATTTGTTTTGGTTGATGCAATATTCAACAAACATTGCAAAAGTGCAAAACATTGACTCAGTTTTGTGAGGCACTGTAAGTAAGTGTCCGGTCGTACGATAAGGGATAAGAGATAAGGAGTCAATCATAGACAAAGCGAGGCAAACAGAGACAAAGTCAATCACGGGGAAGGAAGTAAAGCATGTGACGGATCCCACGATGGAGACGTGATCTGGTAGTGCAGGGTAGGCGGCAAGGAGGGGTCGTCGTTGGGTAAGAAGAAAAAGACGGGAAGAGACGGGGTTCGTAACATCACCCCCTCTTCTGGTTCTAGCAGTCCCGGCTAGAAACGACTTGTACCGTCATCATCCTGCACCAGCTCCAGGTAATCGTCAGCTACATTACGGTCATCCATGCTGTACGATTCCAACTCTTGCGGGCACGCGTGGGTACGAAGAAACCCATATGGACCACGCTGGCCACATGCGCGGCATAAGTCGTAGACGGGGCAGTTGATTTCTTTATGCCCAGCGTTATGGCGAAGGCACTTGCCGCACCAGCCCGATGGGTTGGTGATGGTTGGGGCCACTCCTACACGTCGGAAGATGCAGTGTCTGCTCCAGTGGAGATTGCTTCGACAGTGTCGGCACCATTTGCGGTTGAGGGGACAGTTCCAGCTTATGTGATATTTGCTATCACATCGCCAGCTGGTTTCCCCGCGCGGGTTCTCATGCAAGCGTGGCATCTCCAGCCGAGTCGGTAGCAGTGTCGGGGCCGCACCCAAGGTTCGAGGGGGGAGGGGTCATGCATAAGTGTCTGCGTACCTTTCAGCAATTGTCTGGTACGCATCCCCCGCTTCCAACCTCTTCCTGATGTCCACAATCTCCGATTCCAACTGGAACATCCCATTTGTCAGCCTTGCCATCATTTTTGCGTGCTCCTTATACTGTTGGTTCAGCGTCCTTCTCAAGGTGATACTCTTCCTCAGCCTCATGACTTCTGCCTTCAAGCGTGGCAGTCTCATGTCGTTCATCACCTCATCGATCGCGAAGGCGCGACAGTCTTCTGCAGCAAGGTGACCCAACTGTTCATCAGTCAATGTGTGGTGGAGTCGACCTGTATACCTTTCCTCCAGATAGACAGGAGCTCCGTAAACCGGCCCATCCTTCTTCATACACCCCGCCACATCCATCCCGCCATTGGTGTAATAGATATATTTGGCGATGGCCGTAGATCCGTCGGCCATTGTGATCTCCAAGGGGAAGTACATTGAAGAGTTGGGGTTGTTGGGGATGAACGGGAACTCCGGGGCTTTGTCATCGATCTCTCCATTGAGCAGGTCATTGGGGTGGGGGTCCTCGCAATGGGTGAAGTCGTCGTTTGGGTTCGGGGATTGGTTTTTGACTCGGGTCTCTGCGACGTCATAGTCGATAGGGGAAGAGGGGCGCGTGGAGGGATGAGCAGAAGGGAAGGCTTCCACGACCATAGTGGTGGCAGTGAAGGCGTCAATGGCGGCGGAGGCAGCGATGAAGGAGGAAGACATGTTAAGGTGTGGTTAGGATGTTGCTAGTGAAGCGTTGTTCTGGGGAAAAGTCTGGAGTTGGTCCCCCCTTTTAACTGTTCTTGGGCGCTTGGGGATGTCGTAAATGGAACTCCACAATCAGATCCGGGGCAGAGATATCCCTGGCTGGTTCCCATGAGTTGTCAGAGTCTGGGAAACCTTTCCACTTGATCAGGTAATACAACTTGTGCCCTCGGCCTTGTCGCTTGGAGTCTAGAACGCGCTCCACTTCCCATTCTTCTTCACCGTCGATAAGGTCAGGTGGGGGTCTCGGGAAGTTCTCTCCATGAATGGAGGTTTCCTTGTAAGGGGTCAGAAGCTTGGCATGGAAGACTGGATGGATCTTCCATTTCGGTGGCAGTTGCAATTCGTAAGAGACGTCTGACAGCTTCCTTGTGATTTGGAAGGGTCCGTGGTGTCGGGGCGCTAATTTGGCCGAGGGGTGTGACGTGTGAATATTCCTACCCTCGAGCCACACCCAGTCATTGGTCTGATAAGGTGTGAATGTGCTTGGCTGTGCTGCCAGAAGCTGTTGCGCCTTTACCAGATTCTCATTGGCTGATTGTCGCAGCTCTTCCCATTGGCCGATCCGTTCGGTTACTGACGGGACGTTGATGGGCTTCTCTGTCCATGTGGTATGTGGAGTCCAGCCCATGATAAGGGAGAAAGGGGTGGATTTTGTCGTCCCATTGGGCCATGAATTGTGAGCGAATTCTGCGGTCAACAGCCATTCTGCCCAATCGTCTTGCCTGCCGTTGCACCAAAACCGGAGATACTGTTCCAACCATTGGTTCATCCGTTCCGACTGTCCGTCTGTCTGTGGATGGTATGCTGTCGAGATATTCTGCGTGATGTCCAGTGTCTTGCATAAGGTTCTTGCAAATGCCGATGTAAAACGGGTATCTCGGTCAGAGATGATCTTTTTAGGGAGTCCGTAATGACAGTAGACGTGGTTCAGGTATAGTCTCGCCACTCCTTCAGCTGTGATAGTTTCGTTGCAGGGAATGAAGAGGGCCGCTTTGGAACAATCATGGTCTGTGATTGTAAGGATAGTGTCGAAGCCTTGTGATTTGGGCAGCTTGACAATGAAGTCCATGGCGATGGTCTGGAAAGGAGTCGATGTACTGGGAGTAATGGGAAGCATTGGTGGGGCTTTTGGGTGCGTGTTCACCTTGTTTGCTTGACATGATGCGCATCCTCGTACGTAGCTCTCAATGTCTTTTTTCATATTGGGCCACCAATAGTCTCTTTTGGTCAGGGCATAAGTGTTGGCAATGCCTGGATGGCCAGCGGAGGGGAGGTCGTGATGAAAATGGATCACCCCCCTCTTAATGTTGTCACCACCGGTGACAACGAGTCGATCTCCATCTTTCCACCAAAGACCGCTGATTTCTTTTAAATTGTGAGCATCAGCCCATGAACGACACAGGTCTTGGTTCATGTTTTGGGAAACTTGTGCCCAAAGGTCCATATCATGGAGACTGACAATGGCCGTCTTGGCAAATACCTCTTCTGGGAGGACAGTGATGTCGTTATTGTCGTCTTCCCCTGTATGCATGTCTGGCCTGCGCGACAATGCATCTGCTCTAGCATTCTGACTCCCAGCAATGTGTTTCAGCGTGAAGTTATATTCTTCTAATTCCAAGACTTCTCGTGCTACACGCCGGCTGATCTTGTGGGGTTCCTTCCAGTATAAGAGGTTGGAATGATCAGTGTGAATGATGGTCTTATGAGGGGTGCCTGCCAAATAGGGTCGCCAGTGTCGCAACACCTTGACTATGGCTAAAAGCTCCCTATCCCAGATGTCATAGTTCCTTTCAGCAGGGGAGAAGGTTTCGGAATAGTACGCCACTGGGTGAAGCACTTGTGCGGCATCTCTCTGATATAATACTGCCCCGTTCGCAAAGTGCGAGGCGTCCACCTCTACTTCAAAGGGGTGGCTCAGATCTGGTTGGATAAGTACTGGTTCCGAGCCGACGAGGTCCCTAATCTGTTCAAACGCCTGCTGCTGTGCGGCATCCCAATGCCATGGTACGTCCTTTTTCAGTAGGTCGTTCAGTGGTCACGCTATGCCTGAAAATCCCTTGACGAATCGTCGGTAAAAGTTACAGAATCCAATGAACGATCGGACATCCTTGACGCAGGTCGGCACGGGCCACTCCCGGATTCCCTGTACTTTTACGGGATCCATGCGCACTTGTCCTCCTTCCAAGATGACCCCTAGATACTCAACGCTCCGTTGTTCGAAGGAGCATTTGGCAGGTTTGAGGTAGAGGTCATGTTCATGCAGTATGTCCAGTACCTGATGTATGCGGCGTCGGTGGTGGTCCAAGTCATCTGCAGTGGCTACTAGAATGTCGTCCATATAAACCACTACTTCTCCTGTGAGAATGAGATCATGGAAGATGTGGTTCATCATGGCCTGGAATGTTGCCGGCGAGTTCATGAGGCCAAAGAACATAACATTGGGCTCAAACAACCCTTGATTTGTTTTGAACGCCGCTTTGCACTGGTCACCTTCCTTGATCCTGACGTTGTTATAACCCCATCGCACGTCCATCTTTGAGAAGAGGGACTTATCCCTCATTGTGTCAATAAGTTCGGAGATGAGCGGTAGGGGGTAAGCGTTTTTCATGGTGTATGAGTTAATCCACCGATAATCCTGGACTGGTCGCAGCTTGCCATCCTTCTTTTTGATGAAGAAGAAGGGTGAAGCGTACTGCAACTTGGATGGGCGAATATATCCTTTTGCCAAATGTTCTTCCAGGAACTCTGTCAATGCCACCTGCTCAGACTGGGACAGCGGATAGATTTTGCAATCTATTGCTGTTGGCGTGTCAGGGAGTAAGTCTATGGCGTGGTCCCATGGTCTGGGAGGTGGAAAACGCTGGGATTCTTCCTCGGAAAACACCTTCCAATGCCGATGGTAGGTACTCGGCACTACATCGCTGTATGTCTTTTCCACCTGCCCTTGTATTGCCTTTTGGGCTAGTTCCAATGCTTTAGTGGCGTAACAGCGTCCTGGGTCTTCCCTTCCCGTGCTCGTGGCTCTTATTATTGGATGTCTGACTGCATAGTCATAACCTATCGACGTGATGATAGTGGGATATGATTCTTTATCCATTGTTGCGTCAGCCCAGTTGATCTTGGGCTCAAACGCGGCAAGCCATGGATATCCTAAAATAAGATCTTCGTCGCCCAGGTCCGTAATCAGGAAACGAATGTTCTTCACGGTCTCTCCAACCTGGACCTTCAGATCCGTGTAATGAGTGATTTTTCCAGTGCAGTTGGCTGTTCCATCAATGTTCCAAATGTTCTTTTCCTGGGGAAGTGCCAGCCGTCCCAGGCCCATTGTTTTGATTAGTCGTGGGTGAATAAAATTGTCTGTGGCTCCGGAGTCCACTAAAATATCTCGATCGGCCGTCCTCTGTGTAGTTTCAAAATGGACTGGTATTTTCAATGATTTGAATCGACTAGCATACACAGAGGTAACATGGAGTGCTCGTGCCCAGGCCGATGGGTTTGAGCCTAACAAAAATCCTTCTTTGCAAACGCCTTTTCTACTAGTATGGCGCGCACTTCCTCACTTTCCTTCATCATGTTGGCCCATATATCCTGAGCCTTCTCTTCTTTTGACCGCTTGTCCACGGCAGGGGGGTTGTTCTGAACGGGGTGTTCCGGTGCCACCGTGGCGACAGCAACTCGTGCTCCCTTCTTGGGACAGTCCCGGGACATATGTCCCAATGCTCTGCAACGGAAGCAGCGTCCTTCCTTCATTAGTGTCTGCCGCTCGTCTTCCGTAAGTGCTGCCCGAGCTCGGGCTCGATCTGCAGAGGTATCCATAGCGCTTGGATCCCTCTGGCCATGTGGTGCGGGCTTTACTCCGAACGCTGCCTTCCACTGGTCTCGGGTCTTTCCTTTTTTGGTGTCAACTCCAAACCTTGTCTGGAAGTCAAGGTAGTCTTGTTGCTGCCTCCGAGCAGTGTCAACCCAAGTATCCCAGTCGTGGGGGTGATGAAACTGAATAATATTTTTAACAAGGGGGTTGGGTAAACCTTGTGAAAAGAGGTCTAGCGTTGCCTCTTTGTCCGTGTCATAGCCGGCTCTGTTGGCTAGACTTCTGAACTTGGCAACGTATGCATCAAGTTCTCCCTTCTCCATTCTGAGGGACTTTAGCTCCCGGGCTGCCTTCTGCTTGGCCTGCCCATCCGTAAAGGCATCCTTAAACCGCTCAGCGATGGTCTCCCAAAGACCTTCGCTAGTGGTACGACGCCCACTTTCGACTTGTTCATTCAGCCATTCCAGCTGTTCCATGGTCCAGTCGTCAACCGCTTCCCCCCGAATCAGGGAAAGGAACAGATTGGCTCATTGAAATGGATTGACAATCTGTGGGACGTCATGGTTGAAGTTTTTAAAGGTCGTGAACTCCAACATGAATTTTTGCTTTGTGAGCAGTCCCCCGTGAACGTTTGGGGAAGCACTCCTGATAATCGTCCGGACGGGGGAGGAATGTTTGGTGGTGCCACCACTGGGGCTGGTGGGGCGGGGTCTGGGAGCTGGGCGGCAATGGTGGACATGTTCTGGTAAAACGGGGTGACGGTGTCAGTGGATTGTATAGAGATCTGGGGGTTGTCAAAGCAGGGGCTCTGAACGTGACAACTTCGGGTGCAACTGGGGCTGTAGACGACGCTAATACCAGTGCTTCTTCGCTATGTTCTTCTACGTACTCCTCTGGTTCGGAGTCCGTGACAATGGCCAGAGGATTTTCTCTCCACGGGCCTAGTCCAAATTCAGGTGGGGCAGGTCTAGTTGTAACCCAAGAGTTTCGACTGTCCGAGTATCGGATACAATACCAAACTCTTTTCTCTTCGTCATATTCTACCGTTGGTATCTTCCGTCGTGATAGACGTAGTATCCAAACTCGGACTCGAAATCTTTCCAGGCGGCAGAGCCAAGTACTTGCTGTGAAAGATTATTCTCGTCTCTGCGTTCGATGAGTTCTTCCCGAAAGAGGGTCTGACTGCGGCTGGAAGCCACTGTGCGAGACTCGACTTGATGTTACGTCCGGTGCGGACGTTCTGCACGACTTGTGCGACAACTTCGTTCGTATGTTCAGATAAGAGGCCAATAAGACCTCTTGGAGTATGAGTGGATGAGTCAAAGTCAACGGGGCTGTTCCCGAGTGACAATGTTAAGTGGAAAGTGCCCAAAGCACTGAGACGATCGAGTCAGAGGTTTCAAGGGGAGGTCCAGAAGACAAACACCGATGTATTCAATAAGTCGAGTCTGAGGTCTACATTGTAGTTACAGCGGACTTATATACGTAATCGAATGGGCGTCTATAAGATAAGAGAACGGAGTCATATGGGCCCAATATACGAAAGCGAAGGGCGTAAAGCCTAGCTTCTGATAGGGAACTAAGTAAGTGTCCGGTCGTACGATAAGGGATAAGAGATAAGGAGTCAATCATAGACAAAGCGAGGCAAACAGAGACAAAGTCAATCACGGGGAAGGAAGTAAAGCACGTGACGGATCCCACGATGGAGACGTGATCTGGTAGTGCAGGGTAGGCGGCAAGGAGGGGTCGTCGTTGGGTAAGAAGAAAAAGACAGGAAGAGACGGGGTTCGTAACAGAACCGCACCCAAACGATCTATTGGGTATGGAACTGGACAATGAGGTCCCCGAATTCCCTTTCTTCGCAAACAACCCGAACTCATCGATGTACTTTCCACTCGAGATCACTATGGTGGATGGAACCACGGCCATAGCTAAGTACATCTTTTATACCAACAGAGGCATGGATGTAGCAGGCTGTATGAAGAAGAATGGCCCTGTTTATGGGGCCCCTGTGTATTTGGAGGAGAGGTATACTGGATGCCTTCACCATACGATGAGCGATGAGCAGCTCGGTCACTTGGCTGCCGAAGATTCCCGGGCGTTTGCCATCGATGAAGTAATGAACGACATGCGACTCCCACGTCTCAAAGCCGAGGTGATGAGACTGCGTAAGAACCTGACGCTGTGCACGACACTCAATAAACAGTATAAAGAACATGCGAAGATGATGACGAGGTTGACCAGTGGAATGTTCCAGGTCAAGCAGGAGCTGACGGAGATCAGGAAGAGATTGGAGATTGGAGACGCGTACCAGACCATTGCAGAAAGGTACGCGGACACTTATGCGCGACCCCTCCCCCCACAGTTGTTGGGAGCTGCCCCAACACTTTTGCTGAATCGGTTCGAGATGCCACGTATGCATGAAAACCCCCGCGGGGAGACATGTTGGTGATGTGACAGTAAATACCACATCAGCTGGAACTGTCCCCTCAATCGCAAGTGGTGCCACCACTGTCGCAGCAATTTGCATTGGAGCCGATTTTGCATCTTCCGCCGCATAGGCGTTACCCCGACGATCATCAACCCATCAGGTTGGTGTGGTAAATGTCTCCGCCACAATGCAGGGCATAGGGAGTTGGACTGCCCTATCCATGATCTCTGTCATTCCTGTGGTCAGCGCGGACCTTATGGATTTCTCCGCACCCACAGATGTCCACAAGACTCAGACAAGGAGAACGACACTTTGGACAATCGTAATGTAGCTGATGATTATCTGGAGTTGGTACAAGATGATGACGGTACGAGTCGTTTCTAGCCAGGTCTGCTAGAACCAGAAGAGGGGGTGATGTTACGACCCCTGCCGAGCAACCCCATTTTCTTCACCCTCCCCAACACCGACCCCACTTTGCCACCTACATTACATTTCTTGATCACATCCCCGTCCTGGGATCCGTCACGTGCCCTACTCCCATCCCCATGACTCAGTTTGTATCTGTTGACGTGCTGTTTGCTTATGATTGCTTTCTTATCTCTTTATCTCCTTATCTTAAGATTGGACACTTACTTAGTACCCTATCAGAAGCTAGGCTTTACGCCGTCCGCTTTCGTATATTCGGGCCCACCTGACTCGGTTATCTTATCTATAGATGCCCGTTCGATTACGTATATAAGTCTGCTGTAACTACATTGTAGACTTCAGACTCGACTTATTGAATACATTGGTGCTTGTCTTCTGGACACCCCTTTGAACGCTTAACTCAGTTGTCTCAGTACTTCTGGTACTTTCCGCTTAACATTGTCTTCAAGTACAGCCTTGTCGACTTTGACTCTTCCCATCTAAACTCCAAGGGATCTCATTGGTCCCTTATCTGATCACGAACGAACGCTGTCACACAAGTCGTGTGGAACGTCCCACACCGGATGTAACAATTATAGTCACATGACCACTTTCGGATGTATTAGGATCATTAAGTATCTAAGTGATTGTGATTGGCTGCGTTATCTCTGAAACGCATGATCACAATCTTATGTCGGACCGATCTCCGGTAGCTCTGTACCGGTACTCTGGTTCAACAAGTTCACCTTTCCGCTTCGACCCCGTCTCTCTTTCCCACTTTACTCTCTCTCCTACCACCCTGATCAAACAGTAGTTACTTTGTACCAGTAATTGCCGCGCACGCGATTTGGGCACAGCCCTGAAGCGCGAATAAAATCAATTTCAAATAAAAACACACTGTTCTTGTCAAGCCATGGAAAGGAAATATCCCGGAATATGTGAAAACATCACATGAGAGTATCACATGAAATTTTATACTGGTAAATTACCAGTGAATTCACCTTCCCATCAGACCCTCTGTAAATTACCAGTAAATTACTGGCCTAGTGTTTGTGCTTGCCGTTTACTTTTACACGTGATCGTTCACCCCAGCGCACATCACCAGATATTGAAATGAATGACATAGTGTGATGTGCTACTTTGGCGGCGTACCGAAATATACCGCAGGGATGAGTAGGCGGGTACTCACCTGGGATAGCCGAGGAAAAACTCATTAAAATTTAGGACTTGTGTCCGCAGGTGCGATAAGCAAGCAAAGTTATAAGCCTATGGACCACGCCCCATGCCCCATGGCGGTGGCAGCACGGACGATCAATGTGCTCTCGGCCAAACAAAGAAAAATGGGGTCACTCAGCGGTGTCCAGCCTCACGTGGGCGTACCCGTGTCCGGGGGTGGTAGGGGGGAGAAGAGCCATTCAGATATCAAGAGATAAAAGCGGTAGCAAAATCATTTTTACACGGTGGCAGCGGAACGAAAAAGTTACTCACGCGGTCGTCCTCACCCCGCATTGTCACTCGGATCAGTGATACTCCCTAACACATCATGCCTCTAGCCCCTACCCTATCTGAGGAGGCGGCAGGTTCACCACAGACGCACCTGCCCTGACTACAACACATGCTCATTACCCCTCGACCATCATTCGTTCTGTATGTAAACCCTCGCCGTACGCCATACTCTCGAAGATAACTTGCCGCCACACAGCTATTGTAAACTCGACAGCCTCCTCGTCAAGAACCTATGTAATCATTTGATTCAGCATATTCACATATTGAATGGTTCATTTAAAAACGTACGGGTTCAAGACCCTCTACAAGTTTGGCTGGACTTTTATGGTCTTTGATGTGCTCGATGGCGTACATCACGACGTCGTCGTCGTCGAGCTCGCCAAGGTATTTAACCATCAACTTTTTCACGAGCGGCTCCAGCTTGCGATCAATCATTTGCTAATGAAAACCCAAAGTCAGCAAGAAGAAGGGGAAGGATTGGTCGTGAATCGAACGCACCTCAGTGACCGCATCCCACCTGACCTTGGATTTGAACAGCGTTTCTCGTTCGCTCGGAACGGACGCCTTAATGTGCTCCAAACGCTCCTTCGCCTTCTCGATGTCGTGTGCTGCGCTGAAGTCGAGTAATTGGAGTGGCACTTTGCGCTTCCGTGTTGCCTCTTCTTCCTCTTCCTCAGCGCCGAACACCCCAGGCGCGGGTGCCTTCTCCTTTGTAGGTGCCGCATCCGCCTTGGGCGCAGCCGTCGAGAGAGAGACATTGAGCCTGACAGGCGCACCGTCGTCTAGAAGCATGCCGGCCTTGCGTTGCTCCTCTGCCAGCGCTTGCAATTCATCCATCTGCCGCGCAAGGAATGCCTCACTTTCGCGTCGCAAGTTCTCGGCTTCTCGAGCTTCGTATGCACGCATTTCGCTGTCTGCAGCCTCCTCTGCGACGAGACGCCGCACGCGCTGAGTGCGCCAGCGCGCGCGGTCGGTATAGAAGAGCTCGTCTGACTCATCGTCATCCCATATGTCGAGGCGCGCACGCATCTCGCCGCGATCACGCTCTTCGGCTTCACCAGTAGCGCGGTCACGTGCAATGGCACGCTCGAGGGCTTGAATGCGATTGCGCTCGCGAGGTTCGTAACGGCGTTCGCGCTATAGAAAACCGGGGCTATGTGAGGTGCGTTTAAGATGTAACAAGTAGGATTACGTACGTCTCGAAACGAATTATCTTCGTCGCGTCTCCTCGCATCCTTTCGTTCCTGCTCGAGCTCCTCGTCCGTTTTTGTTGTCTTACCAGGAAGCTGGCGTTCATCATCGCGCTCCCGGCTTCCTGCCTTGACAAAGCTGACAGGTTTTGAGAAGCCCTGTTGGGGATCTTGGCCAAATGCTGTCGATTCGCGAGTCTCGGCAGTCCCCTGGGCCTTTCCCCATTCGCGAACCTTGGGACCACTTGGGGAGGCTACCGCGCTAAGGTTCGGGACGGCTGCACGAACATCGCGTAATTTCTCGCGTTCGCGCTTGGCCGCCCGTTCGCGAAATTGCGCGATTTCCGAGATGACGAGCCCGCGTTGGGTTTCTGGTAGGTCGGCTTCTTGAAGATCGTGTAGGTGGGGAGGAATCACGTAGCGTTCTTTATCCAGTAAACCATTATTGGCAGCTTCTTGAGAAACGCGGTTAATGTCGTTGATGAGCTCAATCACCCGTATCTTGGCTTTCTGCGTCGCTTCTTCGTCCGCCTAATAGAATTTGAGCAGGTCAGAGAGACAGGAAGCCAGACACAACACGGTGATAGGAACACGCTGCAGCCCTTATGACAACATAGACGCATGGCCGGGCAGAGAGATGGACACGCATATACGCCACATGGGCTACAACACGGGACTGTTAGACTAGAAGTGTGGTGACGACGCACGTTTGTCTGCATTCGTTGAGCTTGATAAGCCTCAAGGAACATCTTGGTTTTTTCGTCCCCTTTAATCTGCGGTGGCATTAAATATAAATTTACTGAGTAGGAAATTACGAGGACTCACCAACAATTTCTTGTTCACACAGCCATCCTCCAAGGCAGGCAGTTCAACATTATTTAAAAGTGTCGTCGCTCGCAGCGCACCGTCCGGATCCTCAAATTCTGCGAATCCAAAGCCTTGAGGTTTATTGGCAGGTGTGATCAAGCGTTTGAAAGACTTGACGTTGCCGCAGGCCTGTGATCCTCTGTAAGTAATGGGAAAAAGATATTGACGAAACGAGACCCACGGAAAGAAGTTCATTCAGAAAAGAGTCGGTGATGCCACCTGAGATTGAACCGACAAAAAGCGAAATTTGCTTTTGAGCATGCGGAGGGACAAACCCCTGAAGGTGCATTTGCTGCTGCTGTGCAAGAGCCGATATTGAGGGGCCTTGCCCGTATGACGGCAGAGGAGGACGCAGACCAAGTCCTAGCCGATTGGGCTGCATATTTTCTGATCTTGATTAGAACCTTTCCTTTCTGACTTGCTAAATCGCGTGCGTTCACGAACTGAACGGAAATCGTTCATTACGAACTAACATACCTGTTCAATTGCTGACCACAATTCTACGAAAGGGTATTTGATAAATGGCAGTATCTTCACGGAAATGTTCTTCTAATTCGGTGGTTATGAGGTGGATTCAGGCCCGCGACCAACAATGAAGATGAGGAGACGATGAACGATGACGACGCAGCCAAGCAAGAGCAAGACGACACAAGTTTTCGGGTTTCGGTTTTCGGTTACTTAAAATGATATTGATAATACTCATGACATTTCTATGGCATGGCAATATGGCCGAGCGGTCTAAGGCGCTGGAATCAGGTTCTTTCCCTAATCCAGTCCGAAAGGGCGTGGGTTCGAATCCCACTGTTGTCAATTTTTGTATTTTATTTTATTTTGTGAGTGCCTCTGGATGTTATGCGATGTACAGAGTTTCCGTCATATTTATACGGTGCGATATTGGTCCACCTCTGCAGAACTACTTATGCCTCCTTATGTCCAGACCCGTGCAGGGGAGGTAAGCCCAAGGTTTGTGTTTGTAGACCTAGGAGCGCCTCCGAGTCGTCCGCTGACACTTTGCACGTGGTGGGCAATTAGGCTACGGATAAGTCCTTCCCATGCGTCGGCCTGTACTGAGGATTCCTCGAAATAGTAGAGCAGGAATGCGGGGGCTTGCCTCTTTATGCGCCAGCAACGTTTACCATAACCTGCTCAACTGGGCTGATGAGAACAGACTCAGACTGATAGCGCGTACAGTACAAATTTCATCACGGATGACAAAAAGTTGCCAATGCCGACATCCAAGATTCCGTCTTCGCATGTCTTCGCATGGAAGCCTCCGTGACGACACCACAAAATTGACGCACGTTCCCGCGAGTTGCCCACCTGTAGGAGGTTCTTCCAATGGAATGACGGTAGGTTGACTAGAACTACACCTTGATAGAAGGCTCTGCTTGTGAAAGAATTCCGTTGCGGGTGCTCATCACCGATGAAATAACGCAAAAGTGATGTCGGCTCTTGAGCGGCACAGCGCCAAGCAAGTTTTTTGTAGTTGGGGTCGGGATGACGAAATGTGCTAGCTTCGGATATAAGTATTGTTTTGTATTGAAAATACTAGTGAAAAAAGGGTTGTCTATTCCGTGACAACCATCATCCCCGCCACATGTTGTGGAGCGAGCACAGGCATGTGTTGCGATTTGCGATTCAGCATTGGAGGAGGGGAACTTATCACATATCACATTCTGCCGTCATGGCACTAGTGCTTTCAATGAACCCTCTCCCTTATTCGTGAACGTCCGACACTCAACTCGGCTATTTATTACCCAACTGAACCACTGCGGAGTACGGATGTCTTTTCGCGCATGTAATTCCACTTATAATTCCGTTCTGGCAGGGATGAGAAATATACCAGCATTTTTCATTTGTTGCGAACTGCTTCTGGGTCATAGCATGACACTCTTCAGGCAATAGTCGCTGGAACAACAGTTGGAGAACGTTTTACTGGACGCGACCACACTTCAACATGCCGTGAAGCATCTTGGTCACTTGGGAAGCGCTAATAGATCGTAGTGAAGCAGAAGCATCCTCGGACGTTCAAACAAACAGCTAATCATGTACGAGACAGTGAGGCTAAACCTAAATAAGGAATCTGCTCGGGTACTTCTTTACAACTCACCGGTCGACAGCAACTTGAATAAATCCCAGATGCCCGTTCCTCATGGGAAAAAAATGGCACGTTCCGCACAATGACATGCCGATTTCTCCCATGTTCCATCCGTCGTATGGAGTTATGTCTAGTTGACTTTGGAACCAGGAATTGAGACTCCAGGCTGAGTGCAAACACTCAAACCACAATACACTTACCCGTCATTACGATGCGAACGCTCCCTAGGAATCTTCAGGACTTACGTTTCAGAGCGGTTTGCGTCTTCGAGGATGGGATATAAGATTCTCTGTCGCTCTGTCCACTGTACGGCAGTCCCCAATCCGAGTCAGTCGGAGCCCGTTCTCTTACCATGTACTTCCTCGCTGCCTTTGTCCTTACCGCCCTGCTCTTGCTCGTGGAAGCTGCCCCACTAGGTGGCTCCTTTCCTGGACTGTCCATCTCCATCGCAAAGCGATCTGGGTTATGTGATGCTGATGGTATAGTCGATACTACTATTCTCCATGATCAAATCCTAAGCGTGCTAGCGTACGTGTTGTGTTAAATATACCCAAAGGTATTCACTTTATTTTATGGTCTTCCTATGCATATAGAAAGATCGACAGAGGTTTCGCGGCTTACCTGAAGAACGTCGGAAACCGTCATCCTCTGGCTGAATTCTTTGCTTTTGAGCGCCTAGACAAGCGTGGGAGCGGTGACTCCCTTGTTGATGACAACGCTTCGTTATGGTACGGCGAGATTTCTGTAGGAACTCCCTTGAAGACATTCACGGGTCAGTACTTATGATAGAACGCTTTGAACCTCCACTGATTCACCTCTCTTACAGTGGATTTTGACACTGGGAGCAGCGACCTATTTCTCCCTGGGGATCAGTGCGATTCAACCTGCTCTGGCCATACGATTTATGACACCAGAAAGAGCTCTACTGCGAAAGATCTTGGGAAATCGTTTCGTTTGAATTACGGCGATGGGTCATCTGTCAGGGGGGAACAGTACAGAGATACCGTGTCCATTTCCGGGTTGACAGTGCGCTATTATCTTTCATTCCAACATTCCTAATATAACCTCCTCTCAGGCTACTGGCCAGACTCTAGGTGCAGCGACAACCTACTCTAATGGTTTCCAAAGTAACCAGTTCCCTGCCGACGGTCTTCTTGGGATGGGTTTCGCGTCTATTTCTGCTTATAACGCACCACCGCTCTTCCAGTCTCTTGTCGCCCAGGGTCAAGTCGATCAGCAAATTTTTAGCTTTTACCTGGCTGAACAGGACTCTGAGCTCTATATTGGTGGCACAAATCCGAAGCACTACTCAGGTGACTTCACCTACGTACCCGTTACTAAGGAGGTTCGATAGCAGCAATTTCTCCGTAACGCGTCCCCTAACGGTGGCTTTGTATGCAGGGGTACTGGCAGGTTGATTTTGGTGGAGTCTCAGTGGATGGTTCCCAGGTTAAGCAGGGTGCCTCTTCAATAGTGGACACTGGAACCACCCTTATCATTGGTGATACTAACGGTATCGCGGCTCTCTTCGCTAAAATTCCTGGGTCTCGTCAGATAGACAATGGCCTGTATGCCAGTCTGTATTATCGCACTTATCGCCTATTCAAGTAGAAAACTAACACACACCCTAGTCCCTTGTAATTTCAACGCCAAGATTTCAGTCAACTTTGGTGGTAAAGACTTTAATGTGGACCCGAAGATGTTCAACCTTGGGCCCATTGACCAGAGTTCAAATCTCTGCCTTGCTGGTGCGGCATCAAGCAATTCACTTGGTAAGAGTAGTTTTTTCCACTCATGTGTGTTCTCAATCAATCAAACCCGTAATTGCAGATTTCTGGATCTTTGGCGATGTGTTCCTGCGAAATGTGTATACATCATTTGATGTCCACAACTCCCGCGTCGGTTTCGCGACTCTTGTATAAGCTTGGCTCAAGAGTTGTCTCTCTCCGAACTTTGCGCAGTCACACGCATGCACACTCGTTTTTTGTTGTTGTAGGTGTATTTGTCGCTCGTTTCAAAATGATACCCTCGTTTTTTGTCAACTATTCAGCATCTTTTGGATTGTCTGGATCATAGGAATTGAGAGCTTATATTTCTTATAATCATAAGTAGCGTGGCGGCCAAACCTTATCAGTTTCGGGTGGGATGATGACCATCTAATCATTTCGATTGTGACGTGACTATATGACTGTGACCTTGTTGTGACTGCCGAATGACCTTATCCCTGTGCCTGTGTAATTTGATATGTACTTACAGTATCAAAAATAATAATAATAAAATAACTCCTGTCCCTCATCCTCAGACCTCCATCGGCGGGCGGACAACGAACAGAGACATGAGCCTTCACCTCCCTGCTACTTCTCTCGATATCACCGAAAATGAAATTGGATCAGGATCTGAGAGTGAGCCAAATGGAACCGATGCTGAGGAAACCTGGAGCGATTGGGTCTCCGACTCGCCAATTGATAGACAATGCAAATCCCTGTTCGAGGACAAGTTCCTTGCGTCCACGACAGAGGCACTAGATTATGACAAGAGAATACACGGGTTTGATCTGAACTCTTTCTGTAAAGAAAAAGGTTCTCCTATTCCCCCTGATTGCTATTTGGATGCCCCTAATGTGGAAGTTTACGTGCAGCGCTCGACTTTTATGATCGAGTTCGTCTGATAAACTACATCAGGAAGGAGGTATGTACATGTTCTCAAATACGATTTTAATGATTTAAAATTCCGCACAGAAACCTTCTGCGCAGAGTTTGCGAACTCTCAGTGGGAAGGAGTTTTCCTATGATGACTATCTGTTGCCTGTGATAGAAGATGATCCGCTTCTTCGTAAGTTCTACGCAACGAGGAGCGTATGCCCTCTGATTCTGTATTAGTGGGTCCTCTGGACAGTTGGTCCGATAGTGAGGATGGCTCCAATTTATCAGCTCCCACTGACCTCGCGACTGCTAATCGGAGAATCGCCACCCTCGAATTGAAATTAGCTGCCGCAAAGGAAGAGCTTACTCATTTCCGATTGTTAGTTCACCAGCGCATGGATACAGCTCATATTAGAGATGCTATCAACGCCCCTGATGGGCATATTGCGAGCCCTAGCAGGCGCGATGATGACTCTCATTACTTTGAGAGCTATGGAGAGAGCGGTAGGACCATCTTGCAGCACATAACTTCCCATGGTCTAATTATTACTTTTCTTCTGCAAGAAATTCATGCAGTGATGATCCAAGACAGAGTTCGAACCTCCTCCTATGCGTCCTTCATCATGACGAACGCCGATCTTTTCCAAAATGCGGTCGTTTTGGATGTGGGATGCGGGACAGGAATTCTATCTCTGTTTGCTGCTCGTGCAGGCGCAAAACGTGTCATCGCTATCGATGCGAGCGATATCGCGCTCAAAGCTAAACGCATTGTTGAAGCTAACGGTTACGAAAATGTTATAACGTGAGCCATTCTTACTAATCGTCCCGTTACCTTCAAACTCGTGTAGCGTCATCCAAGGAAAGGTAGAGGAGATCTCGCTTCCCGACGACATCTCTCACGTCGATGTGATCGTTTCCGAATGGATGGGTTACGCCTTGCTATACGAGTCAATGCTGGATTCGGTGCTCCATGCACGAGATCGTTTTCTTAAACCCGCTGGGGTTATGGCTCCAAGCCAGTGTAGAATGATGCTCTGTCTGAGCGAGGCGAGCGACATCTACAAAGAAAGAATAGGTTTCTGGAACGACATCTACGGTGCGCCCACTCGTCGAACTTTGTCCTCCATTCATATCATTACAGGATTTGATCTCTCGGTGATGGGGGAGGAGGTTTTTACTGATGCTGTTGTTGACATCGTAGGACCTGACACAGTAATGAGCGAGCCGTATATGATCAAGGTACGATCATAACTGACATCCCCTGCCTCACATTTATGTCGCACACACAGGATCTCTATCTGAGAGATATAACCACGAAGCAACTAGAATTCATGACACCCTTCTCACTTGTCTCGACTGCCGAACGACGCACAAAAATCCACGCACTTGTTCTTTACTTCGACGCGTTTTTCGAGGCAACAGGCTCCCCCGTCTCATCTAATACGGCTGTACGTGTAACCCGTGGTGGCGAAGGTGAACTTGCGGAGGTATGGCCGCTTGGTCGCAGACCCAGTGCGCTTCGGCGACAAAGCCTGAAAAGCAGGCAAGAGACCATAAGTTTCAGCACGGGACCTCGCAGTGTGCCCACACACTGGAAACATACAATCTTCTTACTACGTGAACCAGTCGTGGTCACAGAAGGTGCAGTGTGCTTCTGGGCCAGAAACTTGAGGGGGCTAACACTCTAATTGCGTAGGAACCATTGTGGCAGGGACATTCCATTGCCGAAAGCGCGAAAATAACTCGCGAGAACTGGATGTTGAGGTGCACTATACAGTCAAGTCGGGCGCGAGCTCAGAGGGGATTGAAACACCTGGAGATGTAGTTGTGCAGATTTTTAAGGTACGATAGTGTATAGGCTGTGGCTGTGTTTAAGCCCGCCCGGGTATGTGCAACCGGTGTACTGGCCACTTTCTTTCCCACGGGTCTGTTTACATTTCTTGCGCAGTGTTCTTCGTGGATTATATATACGCGTTCGTCATCATTGGATCGTGCGCGTAAAAGTCCTTATATGCCGGTATTTTACCTGCTGCGTGCTGTGCGCGCAGTCTTTCGTCGCTTCCCGCGTGTTGGCGGGCGAGGCGAGCGACGAGGGGGTGAAATTGTAGGTTGCACCCCTTCCCGCCTGGATTCACTGACACACTCTTTCATCCTCAGGGTTTCAAGGCCAACAAACTGGTATGCGACCGTGGGCGTCCGGAACCCATCTGGACTTCTCAGTCCAAGTGGTTGAGGAGGGCCCAGAGACTGCACGTGCTCTGCACAGCTCCCTAGGGTAGATGATAACATCTAAGACTTTAAAAGTCTGCACCTACCGGCTAAAGTACAAAGAATGCCGGACCCAAGGAACCAGAGGATGGTGCTGCCTTTCGAAATGCTGCAGAGCTGCCTGTATTGATGCACAATCTGATACTTTTTTGAGGGGGAGGGGGAGGAATGACCCTTCTGTGGCGCCTGTATGACCCTGGACATGCAATGTCTGTCTCTCTCCCCACAAAATGAGTAACCAGTGGGTGACTTTGCGCGCCCACGCCACAGATAAACTCCACATGGCTTCCCTGCAGTTTCGATCACCTGGATTTCTCTTGTCTACGAGAGCTCAAATACCTCTTACATACCCCAACTCTTTCTAAAACATTTTTCTCGCTCTCACCTTGCATTCTCGTTAAAGATGGATGATTCCAACCCGATGGCTTCAACCGCCTCCTTAATTTCTACCAATACAACTTCGTCTTCCTTTTCTCCCCAACAGAAAGCCAATGGCAAGCACTTGCCGGTAAAAAAGGACTACGCTGCCGCCCTTTCTGCGTTACAGAGCAAGTATGGCCTATCGGACGCATCCGCAACGTCCACGCCTGCCCCGCTCTCCTCCAATAAATCCTCCACTTCCAAACACCTATCGACTCCCAACAACTTTCCCAGCACTACACCGCCCTCATCCGCTAGCGCGGCTTCCGTTTCTGCGGAACGACAGAGGGCGGGGAGGACAGCAAAAAAGTTTTCCTCCCCTCTTGCCTTACTTCGCGCCAAATACCAGACAAGAAGTTCGTTGGTACCTTCCTCGTCGTCATCCCCATTAGCTGCGCTGGGTGGAGAACAGTCTGGAAGAAAGGAAGACAAGAAAATAAAGAAGGCTGATGCAGATACGGTATCGAAGCACATCAATGACGGAGGGATATACGGAAAGGTTGGGTTCACTTAAATGCTCCTTGGGAGATGGACAGGCCGCTAACGGCGTTGATTATGTGCCCCTAGGATACCTGACTCAACGTTGGTCACTGTACTTGGTCCAAACACCATAAAGCCCTAATTTTGGCTACAGTTCAGAGCGATTGGTTGTTTATTCTCTCTCCCTCCCTCTCTTCCCCCCTCCCCGCAACTAGATATTGGTACCACCATTTCAAAGTAGTAGGGCGGTGTATACGAGTTTTGGCGTTTCTGCTGTACATGTTAGGATACTACTTCGGGTTTTCACGGCGCTCCGGTTTGTGCCCCCTGAAGGTGTGAGCGGTTGATTTCTGAGAGCCATCAAATTGTTCAACAAACAAATTG
The DNA here is from genome assembly GCA_022496185.1 of Multifurca ochricompacta. Taxonomy (NCBI): domain Eukaryota; kingdom Fungi; phylum Basidiomycota; class Agaricomycetes; order Russulales; family Russulaceae; genus Multifurca; species Multifurca ochricompacta. Next base: position 49,283 of record WTXG01000129.1, read on the forward strand.
TTGAGCTTAAAAGTCGCAAATTTGTGAGTCATGATACCTGCTATGCAGCATACTATATAATAACCTTTTCGGAGGTATTTCTACACGAGGGACCGGTCGGAGCACGCAACACTGGCAAACAAAACGGGAACGATGACTCGACTTGTTCTGACCAGGAACCGCAATAATATTTGAAGGTTTCTCAACACATGTACGTGTACGCGGAAATAACCTGGTGCCTTACCTCTCAGCCTTGTGCACCGACAGTCCCTGTCAACGATCTCCGGCAGAATGATAGATTGCACCGCGCGCTCGCACCAGTCACTAGGGACATCAGTGGGCTGACTTCCATGGCCCTTGGACTCGCCCAAGCCAATGTCAACACCGTGGTGCCAATGCTATGCTATTCCATCCTAATTCGTCCAATAAGCCCGTGAGTAGGGCTGCGCACCGTACCCGTACCTCACGGTATGGACGGGTCCGTAGTACGGTTGCCGTACCCGTGCCGTACCAGCTCAAGTCAATCATCGAGACCGTCAAAAAAACGGCCGTCGACGGCATTGGACGGCATTGGACGGCATTGACTGAATGAACTTTAATCTTGTCATTAAGCCACCAAAACTCAATCCAGGATAGTGTTAGCTAAATGTGGTAAAGATAAGAGATAAAATAAACTAACTAATACTCACTTCAGTTTATGTGGTCAAAAAACTGAAGTGAACATGTACAGAGTAGCAACCTTTAATACTGCTCAAAGGATCATGACAATAAGGAGAACAAATATAGTTGTTTATATGTGACAAGACAGAAGGAATGTGTTGTGTGCGCAATGTGGAATTCTTTGTCTGAATCAGTTATCTGACACCTTTGGATTATCTTATCAAAATCAATAGATTAAATCCACCCAGGAGCCCGGCTGTCCGGTCCCCAACAATCTGGTTGCTACCGGCCTGTCTCAACAGCAATTATTAAATCCAAAGAACAAAAACAATGCTCGATGGGTTGCTGACCACTGGAAAATGGGGATGGTGAGATAGGCTGGCTGTAAATTAGTGTATATGTTTATTTTATTTATGATTTAATTTGCCTAATTATAATTGGTATATTTTGGTCTGCCAGAGTAGATCTGATAGTCGAGTTGTATGCTGTGCAGCAGCACTTGAACTGTGTTTTACCTCCCTGTGAATACTTTGTTGATTAGACACAATCATTACTATCTTGGTTACTATAGCACACCCATTTACAGTACTTAACAATGCTTTTCATGTACAGTTCACTTCGGTTTTGGCCATCATAACTGAAGTGACTATTCTCTTATCTTATCATCTGTAACTAATGCATACTAGTTAAAACTACCTATGCCTCAGGCAGTAATACCGTCTACTACTGTATACCGTAAAGCGGCCGTACCCGTCTTAATACCGTCAAATAGACAGCCGTTTTCGTAAAACAGAAGGCGCGCAGCCCTACCCGTGAGGAGCAAGTCCATCCTTTAGCGCATCCTCCGTTCATCTAGGCAAGGGGTCTGTGAATTGGGTGCGCATCGCTATCGTTGGTATGAACGTGTGAGCAACTCACAGCTTCCCATTAAACTTTATTGGATGACTCGGATGAGGAGCTATTTGGCTTCACATTCCGATGCGTGTAGTTTAGACATACACGCTGTATTTGGTATGATAATGATACATGGGTTCACTCCACTCTCGAGTTATTTCCAGTGCGATGTCTGATATGACATATTCGGGGGATCTAGACCTTCAACGACTCGGATTCGGAGGAACTAGCAATTTCTAACGGTACTGTGCTATGCAGGCACACCGGTGGGGAAGAACGGGCCGAAACATCCGAACATGGATCCATGGGCCCGTGTATCCGGATTTGTTGCCTCGTTGCCTGCCTCGTTCCCTGTGCATCGACGTCAAGATCATGAATTCATGAATCCATACACTACGTTATCCATAGCTAAGGTCCATCTATCATTACCATGGCCACATAACCGGATATAGCAGTACTTTTCTCAGCCCACTTTGTTGCCGGTGGATAGGATTGAACGAAAAAGGCATTATCGCCGCAGGCTGCAGTACGTATGTGCCACGGCCACAGCCTCTCGAGTCATTTTGATTCTGACTGGGGACTAAGAAAACAAGTTCCTTCCGCTCACAGATTCGGACATCTTTAAGGTTCAAGTTTGTGCAACGCGCCAATGCATTTCTCTCTTTGCTTAAAAGCATGTAAGTGCGCGGTCTAATGGCCAGTATCTCAATCATCTTGCAGCTAAACCTCTCTCTACCTCTACTGTATCCAAACCAACTTCATCGCCTTTTCCATCTCATTGCGAACTCTTAACCAAGATGTTCCGAAAGCGTAACTCACAGACGACCAGCCCTTACAACAGTGCTTTGGGACGCGACTCTAGTATGTGGCACAACTTTGTTTACAAAATCTACGCGACCTGACTCGCGTCGGAAATCCAGATAACACACTTGTCGACCCACAGCGATCGACAAAGAAGGGTGGGAAGCCTGATCCTGATGTCATATTTGGCACCCTCGCCTCCACGTATGGTTGGGGCGGGCATGTCCCTGCTCCGCTTCCAGAAAAGTCCAAGAAGAACGCGAGTAAACGATCGGCGCCGCCGCCGCCGCCGCCTCACACCCCCACCCCCACTTCCACGTCTCCTTCGCCCCCCCGCCAGCAAACTTTGACGCAGGCCCAGCGTGAACAAGCTGTCGCAGACCTCGCATCGAGGTATGGCTGGGCAGCTTCTTCCTTTCCCGGTTGCCGCTGGAAGATGTAGAGCCTTTCCGAGTGATTACTTTATGAAATCTCTTTTTAATAATTTCTGACTCCTCTGCGCGTGGCTGGAGACGCTCAGAGCTCGTACGCTGTGATCGAGCATTTTCATATATGCGGGAAATCGCTCTCTTGTGGCGAGCCCATATCCATAGTATTTAAATGCCCTTCAGGCATGAAGAACTCTTATAGTATCTTTGATTACCTTGGTGGAAGCTCATGCGTTCTTAATATTCCCTCATGCCTACGATTACGATACCACTTGTATAGGACTGAATATGAATAGTATTCCATTTTTATTCTGTGACTGACGGCTTGATACCTTTACCAGGAGCCTGTGGCTAACATTATAATCGAAGATAGCAGTCAGTTCGAGGTACTTCGGCACCTAGACGCACCTGACGGAGATCGGTTCATGAAGCGTTGACTGCCATTGAAAAGAAAAGTTATGCTGATCGACAATGAAGAGAAGTGAGCAGATAATAATCACAAGTGACGTCTATGGCATTTCTATTGACTGAAAATTCGCCAGTAGTCTGGCGCACCACGTTTAATTTCCATGTCATGCGTCCCCCTGGCGACGTGTTACGACTCAACGATATTACGGCTTAACGACCAAACTATTCACAAGATTATCTCAAAGATCATCGCTTAATTTCATTCGCTTAATTTCATTCGCTTAATTTCATTTAGTTCCTAATCATAATAAACCGCCTCGCTCCTACACATTCTATCTAAGACCCAACAACATATTCCATAGGTCGCCCCCCCCATGTCAGCCTCGCTCCCCATGTCGTCAGCCTCGCTCCCCATGTCAGCCTCGCTCAAGTCTCGTACCTATTTAAACCCCCATTTTCTTTCATAGTACCCTTAGTCTCGATCTCTTGTTTCCCCTAGAATTGTAACCTCCAGAATATCATATCTTTTTCTCTGCTTCGCCTAGCATGCTTAGCAGTCGTCTCACCACCCGAACTACGTCAGACTGATCATCTGACATCGAACTCTATACGCTAAGCAGGTCAACTGTAACATTAGATTGAGACTAATAGAACCCCCCGAACGAACAGATAATGTCTACTCCCGTTGGACCTGGTAGCGGAATTGTTAAGCTTCCCTTCCCTCTAAGACCCCGGTCACATGATAACATCCCGGAAGAAGAACGACCTGGTTCCCGATGGCTCGCCGCCAATGAAGAAGATGTAACCTGGAGTGGTTACTATTGGAAGCTGGATAATATTAACATCCCGATAGAAACAATCTACGGTCTCTGGTTCGAGATCACCTACTTTGAACATTTCAATGCCTGGATGGCAATTAAGGTCGCCCGCCCAGAAATGGGCCTCCCATCTAACCCACCGCAGGGACTCACTGTCAACACTTCTTATGCCACGGCTTTCACTGGCGTAACTGCCGCGCCTACCACGTTTCCAGAACCTCTTACATCACCGACACGAGCTATATCTAGAGACCCAACTGTACCACAACCCGCACCCCCAACAACAACCAAATATGAGCGACTTGAGGGGTCGTTCCCGCTTAGATTCAACGGAGATCGCACAAAGACCGAAGACTTCCTCAAAGCGTTTGACTCTTTCCTCGAGTTAAATGACCGGTCCGAAGTTGCCATCGACAAGGTGAAAAGGAGTCTCTACTTCCTGCAACAACTAGAAGGTCCTCAGGTCCAGGCCTTCTATAATAACTCGATCGATTTCCTTAAGCGAGCAAAAATTGACAGTAGCCTCATTCCACAGAATACTGACGCTTGGGCAATCATCGAGAGGCGGTTCCTCGATACATTCTTCGACTTCACAATGAGGGAACAAGCATATGAATCAGTACAGAAATTACGGATGAAGGATGGACACATTGACGAATTCATCGCCTCCTTCAACATCTTAATTCAACGAGCTGGCCTCCACCCCGACGACCCTAGTACGATGCGTCTCTTCGCCTGGGGACTACAGGGCCACTTAGCAGAAAAATGCGTTGAACAACACTCCCCGATGACACTGGAGCAATGGCAAAAGGCAGCACAAACTCAACAACGGAATTTCATTATTGTCCAAGGTCTCCGCAGCAAGACAGCACGTCCAACTAATGACCAGCCGTTCTGGCGTCGACCTATAAACAGTCAAACCCAACAATCACGACGAGACCACGACAATACGGATGCTAACACCATTCGACGTGCAGTTACCGACGACGACAAAGAACGCTGCAAACGCGAAGGATTGTGTTTCTATTGCATGCGGAAGGGACACCTATCTCGTGACTGCCCTCAGAAGAAGCCTTGCGTCGCAACTGCAACAACAGTTGACTCCCAGGTAATTGTCCCTACAGCTCAAAATACAACCCAAAGAACTTCGAAGGCGCCCGCGGATACATGTTACGACCAGGACCCAGTCCTCCACTTTTCTTTACCCTCCCCAACACGGACCCTTCCCTTCCGCCCACCCTTCACTTCCAGATCACGTCCCCATCCTGGGACCCCTCACGTGCACTACTTCCTTCCCCGTGACCGTCGTTTGTACATATTTACGCGCTGTTTATACTTGCTTATGCTTTCCTTATCTCCTTATCTCCTTATCTCTAAGACCGGACACTTACTTAATTCCCTATCAGAAGCTCGGCTCTACGCCCTCCGCTTTCGTATATTTGGGCCCACATGACTCCGATATCTTATCATTAGACGCTCATTCGATTACGTATATAAGTCCGCTGTAACTACATTGTAGACCTCAGACTCGACTTATTGAATACATCGGTGCTTGTCTTCTGGACTCTCCCTTGGACACTCTGACTTGACCCTCTCAGTACTTCTGGTACTTTCCGCTTAACATCGTCTTAGAGTGCAGCCTCTTTGACGTTGACTTCTCATACACCACTCAAAGGGGCCCTATTGGTCTCTTATCTGATCACGAACGAACGCTGTCACACAAGTTGTGTGGAACGTCCCGCACCGGACGTAACATCAAGTCGAGTCTCTTCCCAAAGTGGCTTCTTCCAGCCGAAGTCAAACCTTGTTCAAAGAAGAACTCATCGAACGCAGAGACGAGAATAATCTTTCACAACAGACACTTGGCTCTGCCGTCTGGAAAGACTTTGAGTCCGAGTTTGGATACTACGTCTATCACGACGGAAGATACCAACCGGTAGAATACGACGAAGAGAAAAGAGTCTGGTATCATATCCGATACTCGGAACGACGACACTCTTGGGTCACCACAGGACCCGCTCCGTTGGAATTTGGATTAGGACCGTGGAGGGAGAACCCCCCGGCCATTGTTACCGACTCTGAAGAAGAGTACATAGAACCAGACCAGAACGACGACGCACCAGTATTAGCTCTTGCTACCCAGGTTGCACCGGAGATTGCTACGATCAGAGCCCCTGCATTAGCAACTCCCCAGATATCTATACGATCCACCGACACCATCCATCCAACCACCATGTCCACAATCGCTGCACAACTCCCTGATCCTACCCCGAACCCGCCTCCCCTTCCTACCACAATTGTCCCAAACATTCCACCACCATCGGGACGACTCTCGGGAGTAATGCCCCAGACATTTACGGGAGATCGCTCCCAAAGCAAGAAGTTTATTCTGGAATTTACTACCTTCCAGAACTTCAACCATGATGTCCCACAGATGGTCAACCCGTTCCAAAGAGCCAACCTCTTTCTGTCACTTATCAGAGGAGAAGCTGTGGATGATTGGACAATGGAGCAGTTGGAGTGGTTAAATGAGCAAGTAGCATCTGGGCGACGAACCACAAGTCCCGGACTGTGGGAAACAGTCGCCCAGCGATTCAAAGACGCCTTTACAGACGGACAGGCGAAGCAGAAAGCTGCTAGGGAACTAAAAACACTGAAAATGGAAAGAGGGGATTTGGATGCATACGTCGCCAAATTCCGCAGCCTAGCCAATCGCGCCGGGTATGACACCGATGAAGAGGCTACATTGGACCTCTTCTCGCAAGGACTCCCCAACCCCCTGGTAAAGAACATAATCCAGTTCCACCACCCACATACCTGGGACGACTGGGTAGATGCTGCACGTCGGCAGCAACAAGATTACCTCGACTTTCAGACAAGGTTTGGGGTTGACACAAAGAAAGGGAAAACAAGGGACCAGTGGAAAGCAGCCTTCGGAGTGAAATCACCAGGACACGCTCCAACATGGGACCCAAACGCCATGGATACTTCGGCGGACAGAACCCGTGTCCGTGCCACACTCACAGAAGATGAACGACAGACCCTGATGAAGGAGGGGAGATGTTTCCGCTGCAAAGCCCAAGGACACATGTCCCGAGATTGCCCAAAGAAGGGAGCACGTGTAGCCGAAGCCACTACCACCTCGGTCCCTGTTACCAATAACCCAACCACTGTCGACAAACGCACCAAAGAGGAAAAGGCCCATGACATATGGGCAAATATGATGAAAGAAAGCGAAGAAGTGCGGGCTATTCTAGTGGAGAAGGCGTTTGCCAAAAAGGATTTTTGATTGGCTCAACCCCATCGGCCTGGGCAAGAGCGTTACATGTAACTTCTGTGTACACTAGTCGATTCAAATCGTTGAAAATACCAGTACATTTTGAAACTACACAGAAGACGGCCGACCGAGACATCCTGGTGGACTCTGGAGCCACGGATAACTTCATCAGCCAGCGACTTGTAAAAGTCCTGGGGTTAGGGACACTTATGCTCCCTCAAGAAAAAAACATCTGGAATATAGATGGGACAGCCAACAAAGCCGGAAGAATCACACACTACACCGACCTAAATGTACAAGTCGGAGAAACCACGAAGACAATTCGTTTCCTCGTCACCGACCTTGGTGCTGAAGATCTTATCCTGGGTTACCCCTGGCTTGCGGCCTTTGAGCTGAAGATAAACTGGACGGATGCGACCATGAGCAAAGAGTTCTACCCTGTCGTCGTCACATCCCTAGGGTATGACTATGCTGTACGACATCCTACCATCCGAGCCATTGTTATGGGAGAGCAAGCCACATGGGACGACCTAGAGCCTAGTGATCAAGTATACTGCTATACGACGAAGGCTTCTGAGTTGGCACAGAAAGCGATGGAAGGACAGGAGGCCAAAACCTTTGAAAATACTGTCCCCAAAGAGTACCAACGACACTATAAGGTATTCTCTGAGGAGGAATCTCAACGATTCCCACCTTCACGACCCTGGGACCACGCCATCGACTTCATGCCAGACACCCCCCCTGCTATCGACTGTAAAATCTATCCCCTGTCACAAAAAGAACAGGAGGCGTTGACCGCCTTTCTGGAAGAACATCTCGCTAAAGGTTACATCCGCCCGTCGAAATCACCCTATGCGTCACCCTTCTTCTTCATCAAAAAGAAGGATGGCAAACTACGCCCAGTACAGGATTACCGGAGAATCAATGCCTACACGATCCGAAATAACTATCCTCTTCCACTCATACCAGAACTCATCGATACAATGAGAGGCAAGGCGTTGTTCTCGAAAATGGACATCCGTTGGGGTTACAACAACATACGCATTCGCGAGGGGGATCAGGAGAAAGCCGCATTCAAGACTAATCAAGGGCTTTTTGAACCTAACGTCATGTTTTTTGGACTGACCAACTCACCGGCAACATTCCAAGCGATGATGAACCACATATTCCGAGAGCTCATACTAACCGGAGAAGTGGTTGTCTATATGGATGATATCTTAGTTGCGACTAAAGACGATCTCTCTCACCATCGAGCCCGTGTCCATCAGGTCTTGGATATCTTACACGACCATGACCTCTACTTAAAACCGGCAAAATGCTCCTTTGAACAGAAAAGCGTCGAGTACCTGGGGGTTATACTCGAGGGAGGGCGTGTACGCATGGACCCAGTTAAGGTACAGGGAATTAGGGAATGGCCGACACCCACGAGCATCAAAGATGTCAGATCCTTTATTGGGTTCTGTAACTTTTATCGGCGTTTTGTCAAAGGATTCTCGGGAATCGCTCGCCCACTGAACGACCTTCTAAAAAAGGATATGCCATGGCACTGGGATGCACCCCAACAGGAAGCGTTCGAGCAAATTAAAGGCATCGTAGGAGCAGAACCAGTACTCATCCAACCAGATCTAAACCAACCCTTCGAACTGGAAGTAGACGCTTCCCACTTTGCGAACGGAGCTGTACTGTATCAACGTAACGACGCACAAATTCTGCACCCAGTAGCATATTACTCAGAGACCTTCTCTCCCGCCGAACGGAATTACGACATTTGGGATAGAGAGCTGCTTGCCATTGTCAAAGCCCTACGTCACTGGCGACCCTATCTGGCTGGCGCCTCTCACAAAACTGTTATCCACACGGACCATTCCAACCTTCTATATTGGAAAGAACCTCACAAAATCAGCCGACGCGTGGCACGAGAAGTTCTAGAGCTCGAAGAATATAACTTCACTTTGAAACATATTGCGGGAAGCCGTAATGCACGAGCAGATGCATTATCGCGCAGACCAGACATGCACACGGGAGAGGACGACAATAATAACATCGTAGTCCTCCCGGAAGAAGTGTTCGCACGAACTGCGATAGTCAGCCTCCATGATATGGATCTATGGGCACAGGTCTCACAGAATATGAACCAAGAACTCTGCCGATCATGGGCCAATGCACACAACCTAAAAGAAATTAACGGCCTATGGTGGAAAGACGGAGATCGACTCGTTGTCACCGGTGGCGACAACATTAAGAGGGGGGTGATCCATTTTCACCACGACCTTCCCTCTGCTGGCCACCCCGGCATCACCAATACCTACACCCTCGCTAAACGAGATTACTGGTGGCCCAACATGAAACGAGACGTCGAAGACTATGTGAAAGGATGCGCTGCATGTCAGGCAAACAAGGTCAACACCCACCCAACAGTCCCACCAATATACCCCATCACACCCACCGCATCGACCCCATTCCAGACCATCGCTATGGATTTTATAGTCAAACTCCCTGAGTCACAAGGGTTCGACTCTATCCTCACGATCACCGATCATGACTGTTCGAAGGCAGCCCTTTTCATACCGTGCAAAGAAACTATCACTGCCGAAGGAGTGGCGAAACTATACCTTGATCATGTTTACCGCCACTACGGACTCCCCCAGAAGGTCATCTCCGATCGAGATACTCGGTTCACATCGACATTCGCACGAGCCCTGTGCAAAACATTAAACATCACACAAAATATATCCACAGCATACCACCCACAGACTGACGGACAGTCGGAACGAACCAATCAATGGTTAGAACAGTATCTGCGGTTCTGGTGTAATAGACGACAAGATGATTGGGCCCAATGGCTCTCCACGGCAGAGTTCGCTCACAACTCCTGGCCCAATGGGACGACAAAGACTACTCCATTTTCCCTTATCATGGGCTGGACCCCACGAACCACATGGGTAGATAAGCCCACTAATGTGCCATCCGTAACCCAACGTATCGACCAATGGAAGGAACTACAACAATCGGCCAATGAGAATCTACTGAAGGCGCAAAAGCTCCTATCAGCACTGCCTCATAAATTCACACCTTATCAAGCCAATGATTGGGTCTGGCTCGAAGGGAAGAACATTCACACGTCACATCCCTCGGCTAAGTTAGCACCCCGACGTCACGGACCTTTCCAAATCAGGAGGAAACTGTCGGACATTTCATATGAACTTAAACTCCCTGAGAAATGGAAGATCCATCCAGTCTTCCATGCACGGCTGCTGACTCCGTACAAGGAAACTTCCATGCACGGTGAAAACTTCCCAAGACCACCACCTGACCTCGTTGATGGAGAAGCGGAGTGGGAAGTGGATCGCATACTGGACTCATCCCGAAGAGGCCGAGGGCGCAAGTTACATTACTTGATCAAGTGGAAAGGGTTCCCAGACTCTGACAGTTCGTGGGAGCCTGCCGGGAATATCTTTGCCCCGGCCCTTATCACGGAGTTCCATTTACAACATCCCCAAGCGCCCAGAACATAGTTAAAAGAGTTGATTCTCAGCCCTAGACGGACCCCCCCAGAATCACACTTTACCAGTAACATTCTATCACCCATTCAAACATGTCCTCTTCCTTCATCGCTGCCTCCGCTGCCATTGACGCCTTCGCTGCCACTACTGTGGTTGTGGAAGCTTTCCCGTCCGCTCACCCCTCCACTCGTCCCTCCTCTCCTATCGACTACGAAGCCGCAGAAGAGCGAGTTAAAAACCAGTCACCAAACCCCAACAACGACTTTGACCACTCCGAAGAACCACACCCGAATGACCTAGTCGGCATGGAACAGGATGACGACGTTCCCGAATTCCCCTTCTTCACCAATAATCCCAACTCTTCTATGTACTTCCCGCTTGAGATCACAATGGCTGATGGAACAAAAGAGATAGCTAAGTACATCTTTTACACCAATGGAGGGATGGACGTCGCAGGCTGTATGAAGAAAGACGGGCCCGTTTACGGGGCCCCCGTCTATTTGGAGGAGCGGTACACTGGGCGTCTCCACCACACGATGAGTGACGAACAGCTGGGACATCTCGCGACTGACGACCCCCGAGCGTTTGCGATTGACGAGGTGTTGAACGATATGCGCCTCCCGCGTCTCAAGGCTGAAGTAATGAGACTGCGGAAGACCCTTACGTTGCGTACGACGTTGAACACCCAGTACAAAGAGTATGCGAAACAAATGACGAGGCTCACAAGAGGGATGTTCCAAGTGGAACAAGAGTTAACGGAGATCCGGAAAAGATTAGAGAAGGGGGATGCGTACCAAACCATCGCGGAAAGGTACGCAGATACTTATGCGCGGCCCCTTCCACCACGATCACTAGGAGCGGCACCACAACTGCTGCCAAACCGGTTTGAGATGCCGCGACTGCATGAAAACCCCCGAGGCGAGACATGCTGGCGATGTGACAGCAAATATCACATCAGCTGGAACTGCCCCCTTAATCGCAAGTGGTGTCGTCATTGCCGCAGCAACCTACACTGGAGCCGGTTCTGCATCTTCCGCCGTATGGGGGTTACCCCGACAATTGTCAACCCTTCGGGGTGGTGTGGTAAATGCCTACGCCACAATGCAGGTCATTGCGAACTAGACTGCCCAGTCTATGACATGTGCCCCCAGTGTGGACGACGCGGCCCGTATGGCTTCCTACGCACACACCAATGCGCGGCTGACGAGACGTATACCATGGAGGACCGAAACTTAGCAGATGACTATGTGGACCTGGTGCAGGATGATGACGGTGCGCGTTTCTAGCTGGGTCAGCTCGAACCAGAAAGGGGGGTGATGTTACGACCAGGACCCAGTCCTCCACTTTTCTTTACCCTCCCCAACACGGACCCTTCCCTTCCGCCCACCCTTCACTTCCAGATCACGTCCCCATCCTGGGACCCCTCACGTGCACTACTTCCTTCCCCGTGACCGTCGTTTGTACATATTTACGCGCTGTTTATACTTGCTTATGCTTTCCTTATCTCCTTATCTCCTTATCTCTAAGACCGGACACTTACTTAATTCCCTATCAGAAGCTCGGCTCTACGCCCTCCGCTTTCGTATATTTGGGCCCACATGACTCCGATATCTTATCATTAGACGCTCATTCGATTACGTATATAAGTCCGCTGTAACTACATTGTAGACCTCAGACTCGACTTATTGAATACATCGGTGCTTGTCTTCTGGACTCTCCCTTGGACGCTCTGACTCGACCCTCTCAGTACTTCTGGTACTTTCCGCTTAACATCGTCTTAGAGTGCAGCCTCTTTGACGTTGACTTCTCATACACCACTCAAAGGGGCCCTATTGGTCTCTTATCTGATCACGAACGAACGCTGTCACACAAGTTGTGTGGAACGTCCCGCACCAGACGTAACATTACGGAGGGGCGTGCCCGTGGAGGAATACGTATTGTGAGAGGAGAAGGAGAGGGGTCGGCAAGGATACCATGTTTGGTGAGAATGTGTGCAGGAAGCGAAGAGGACAGGGATGGCGGTAAGGAGGCAAGATATTGTCCAATGAGATCGTCAGCGTGAATATAACGGTAGTCAACCCATTCATTGTCACTAGAGGGAAAACCCTTCCATCGAACCAAAAATTGGAGGCGACCTGTGCGACCAGCGCGTCGGTGACTGATGATGTGATCGACCTCGACTTCTTCGACGCCATTGACAAGGACCAGCGGAGGGCGGTGGGGTGATGGACCATGTGCTTGGGTAGTGATGTAGGGCGAGAGTAAAGAGGCGTGAAAGACGTCATGTATCCGCAAAGAGGGTGGTAAATCGAGCTTGAAAGCCACGGGGGAGATAACGCGAGTAATTGTGAACGGGCCATGACGCCGCAGGGCAAGCTTCTGCGAGGGGAAGAGCGAGGAGATGTTCTTACCCTCGAGCCAGACCTTGTCATTAACTGCAAATACTGGAGTGATTTGGGTCATGTCGGCGAGGACACGGGTGGCGATTCGGCGAGCAGAGATGATTGCGGAGAGACGTTCTGTTAACGAGGGTATTGGGGACGAGATGTGAGAGGTAGGGGGATGAGGTCGGAAGCCTAACAGTAATTCATGTGGACTGAGTTTTGTGCCATTGTGTCGCCATCTGTTGTGTACGAACTCAGCCATAGGGAGTAGGGGAGCCCAGGTGTGGGGGTTGCCAAAGGTCCAATGGCGGAGGTATTGTTCAACCCAGCGATTCATGCATTCCGATTGGCTGTCCATTTGTGGATGAAAAGCAGTGCTAGTATTCTGTGATATAGAGAGTAATGCGCAGAGTTTGGAAACAAACTTAGAGGTGAAGCGAGGGTCCCGATCGGATATGACGTGTTTGGGGATGCCAAAGAGGGGAAAGAGATGTTTAAAGTAGAGAGAGGCGACCTGAGTCCCAGTGATCGTCGTCGAGCATGGGATGAACTTGGCGGACTTGGAGCACCCCTGATCAACAATAGTCAGGATAGCATTGTGCCCCTGCGACGCGGGGAGGTCAGTAATGAGATCGAGGGAGATATACTGAAAGGGTCCATCGGAAGCCGGAGTGTTGAAAGAGAAGAGGGGAACATCAGTTTTTTGGCGGGGCTTTGACGCTTGACATTCGTGACATCCTTTGACATAGTCAGTCACGAATTGTTGCAGGTTTGGGCCAGCGTAGATTTCAGAGACTAGATCCCACGTATTCCGTTGCCCAGGGTGACCAGCAAGTGGGTGATCGTGGAATTGCTTGACAATCTCGCGATAGGAATCCGGGTCTTCTTGAAGTTGAATTACTGCGAGGGACCAGTTCTCATCCGGCAGGAGAATCTCTTGGTCGTTATCTCCTTTACCATCATTGTAATCCGGCCGGCATGATAGTAGATCTGCAATTATATTGTGTTTACCCTGAATAGGTTTTATTACGAAGTTATATTCCATGAGATCGAGATGCCATCGGGCCTGTCGTCTATTAAGTTTTTGAGGTTTTCGGAAGTACTGTAAATTATGGTGATCTGAGAAGATGGTTAATTTATGAGGGGAACCCATCAAGTATTGTCACCATTCTTGTAAAGGAAGCCAAATTGCGAACAACTCTCTGTCGTAAATATCCCAGTTGCGTTGTGTTTGATCGAGGGATTTGGAAAGGAATGCAACCGGGTGTAGTCGCCCTACGTCATCTTGTTGGGATAGTTCAGCCCCTATCGCGTATCCTGAGGCATCGGTTGTGACAAAGAAGGGGAGGTCGAGACGGGGTTGTCGAAGGACGGGGGCACTACTAAACGCCTTCTTTAGACCTTGGAAGGCGTCTTCTTCCTTGTCAGTCCATGTCCATGGGACTAGAAGCTTTGTGAGGTTGATGAGTGGTCTGGCGAGTTGTGAATATCCTTTGATGAAGCGGCGATAATAGTTACCGAATCCTAGATAACTGCGGACTTGTTTTACTGTTTTGGGGGTCGGCCAATCTAGAAGACCATTTACTTTCGCTGGATCCATGCGGATAACGCCGTGTTCAAGGATAACGCCCAAGTAATCGACTTTTGTTGTGTGGAATATGCATTTTGACGGTTTCAGGTAGAGATCGTTGTCTGAGAGGATTTGTAGAACGCAGGTTACGCATTTTTGGTGGAAAGAAATATCGTTTGAGGTAGCGATAAGGATATCGTCCATATATATTACAAGCCATCCTTCGTCGAGCTCTTTTCGAAAGATCGCGTTCATCATCGTTTGGAAAGTTGCGGGGGAATTCGTCAGTCCGAAGTACATTACCAGGGGTTCAAAGAGGCCTTTATTTGTTTTGAAAGCAGCTTTCCACTGATTGCCTTCTTTGATGCGAATGTTATTGTAACCCCATCGTATGTCGAATTTGGTGAATAGTGCAGCGTTTTGGACTTTTGCGATCAGTTCATCGATGAGGGGTAATGGGTAGGTGTTGCGGAGGGTGTGTTCGTTGAGCTTGCGATAGTCTTGTACCGGTTGAAGTTTACCGTCCTTTTTCTTGACGAAGAAGAAGGGGGAAGCATATTGTGATTTTGACTCACGAATGTATCCCTTGGCGAGGTGTTCATGGAGGAATTCTTCGAGTGCCAATTGTTCTTTTGGATTGAGGGGATATATTTTACAGTCCAGGGTGTTTGGCGCATCAGATTTAAGGTCGATCGCGTGATCCCATCAGCGTGCCTCTGGGAAGCGAAGGGCTTCGTCCTCTGAGAAGACTTTGGCGAACTGCTGGTATTGTGACGGTATAGCAAGATCCGGGGGCTGTTGTGTTGTGAGTTCTGCAGATGGGGATATGCGCATGATGAGTTCTTCCCCTGGTAGGAGTCCTAGAGAAGCGGCTGTGGGCATGTGATGTTTTTGTCTTCGTGGGAGGATATGTACGGCCTCTTGGACGGTTGCCTGAAGCCAATCGATGGTTGGTGTAGTTCGCGCAAGCCAGGGATAGCCTAGGATAAGATTTTCTTTACCAAGATCTGCAACAAAGAAGTCAAGGAGGTGGACGGATGAGCCAGTTTGAACTGTGCAAGGAAGATAGTGAGTGATTTGACCGGTGGCATTTGCAGATCCATCGGCATTGGAGAGGGATTTTGGTATTTGTAGCGGGCAGGTAAGCAAGTTGTGTATAGAGATGAAACGTTTGTTGACGAAATTTTTGGTCGCGCCACTGTCAACGAGCGCGGAGACGGTCCCAATAGTAGAAAAGTTGGTTTGTATTGAAAGAGACTTCGGTACAAATCGATCTACGATAGCCCTCAGGGTGGGACGACCCCTCAGGCTGTTACAAAATCCGAATCAGCAGCGAGTAGGGTTTGTACCTGGTCTTCCTGTTCTTTGGTTAACCCTTTAATCATAGCGACGATGGCAGCAACATCGGGTTGTGTATTGTTACGTCCGGTGCGGGACGTTCCACACAACTTGTGTGACAGCGTTCGTTCGTGATCAGATAAGAGACCAATAGGGCCCCTTTGAGTGGTGTATGAGAAGTCAACGTCAAAGAGGCTGCACTCTAAGACGATGTTAAGCGGAAAGTACCAGAAGTACTGAGAGGGTCGAGTCAGAGCGTCCAAGGGAGAGTCCAGAAGACAAGCACCGATGTATTCAATAAGTCGAGTCTGAGGTCTACAATGTAGTTACAGCGGACTTATATACGTAATCGAATGAGCGTCTAATGATAAGATATCGGAGTCATGTGGGCCCAAATATACGAAAGCGGAGGGCGTAGAGCCGAGCTTCTGATAGGGAATTAAGTAAGTGTCCGGTCTTAGAGATAAGGAGATAAGGAGATAAGGAAAGCATAAGCAAGTATAAACAGCGCGTAAATATGTACAAACGACGGTCACGGGGAAGGAAGTAGTGCACGTGAGGGGTCCCAGGATGGGGACGTGATCTGGAAGTGAAGGGTGGGCGGAAGGGAAGGGTCCGTGTTGGGGAGGGTAAAGAAAAGTGGAGGACTGGGTCCTGGTCGTAACATCACCCCCCTTTCTGGTTCGAGCTGACCCAGCTAGAAACGCGCACCGTCATCATCCTGCACCAGGTCCACATAGTCATCTGCTAAGTTTCGGTCCTCCATGGTATACGTCTCGTCAGCCGCGCATTGGTGTGTGCGTAGGAAGCCATACGGGCCGCGTCGTCCACACTGGGGGCACATGTCATAGACTGGGCAGTCTAGTTCGCAATGACCTGCATTGTGGCGTAGGCATTTACCACACCACCCCGAAGGGTTGACAATTGTCGGGGTAACCCCCATACGGCGGAAGATGCAGAACCGGCTCCAGTGTAGGTTGCTGCGGCAATGACGACACCACTTGCGATTAAGGGGGCAGTTCCAGCTGATGTGATATTTGCTGTCACATCGCCAGCATGTCTCGCCTCGGGGGTTTTCATGCAGTCGCGGCATCTCAAACCGGTTTGGCAGCAGTTGTGGTGCCGCTCCTAGTGATCGTGGTGGAAGGGGCCGCGCATAAGTATCTGCGTACCTTTCCGCGATGGTTTGGTACGCATCCCCCTTCTCTAATCTTTTCCGGATCTCCGTTAACTCTTGTTCCACTTGGAACATCCCTCTTGTGAGCCTCGTCATTTGTTTCGCATACTCTTTGTACTGGGTGTTCAACGTCGTACGCAACGTAAGGGTCTTCCGCAGTCTCATTACTTCAGCCTTGAGACGCGGGAGGCGCATATCGTTCAACACCTCGTCAATCGCAAACGCTCGGGGGTCGTCAGTCGCGAGATGTCCCAGCTGTTCGTCACTCATCGTGTGGTGGAGACGCCCAGTGTACCGCTCCTCCAAATAGACGGGGGCCCCGTAAACGGGCCCGTCTTTCTTCATACAGCCTGCGACGTCCATCCCTCCATTGGTGTAAAAGATGTACTTAGCTATCTCTTTTGTTCCATCAGCCATTGTGATCTCAAGCGGGAAGTACATAGAAGAGTTGGGATTATTGGTGAAGAAGGGGAATTCGGGAACGTCGTCATCCTGTTCCATGCCGACTAGGTCATTCGGGTGTGGTTCTTCGGAGTGGTCAAAGTCGTTGTTGGGGTTTGGTGACTGGTTTTTAACTCGCTCTTCTGCGGCTTCGTAGTCGATAGGAGAGGAGGGACGAGTGGAGGGGTGAGCGGACGGGAAAGCTTCCACAACCACAGTAGTGGCAGCGAAGGCGTCAATGGCAGCGGAGGCAGCGATGAAGGAAGAGGACATGTTTGAATGGGTGATAGAATGTTACTGGTAAAGTGTGATTCTGGGGGGGTCCGTCTAGGGCTGAGAATCAACTCTTTTAACTATGTTCTGGGCGCTTGGGGATGTTGTAAATGGAACTCCGTGATAAGGGCCGGGGCAAAGATATTCCCGGCAGGCTCCCACGAACTGTCAGAGTCTGGGAACCCTTTCCACTTGATCAAGTAATGTAACTTGCGCCCTCGGCCTCTTCGGGATGAGTCCAGTATGCGATCCACTTCCCACTCCGCTTCTCCATCAACGAGGTCAGGTGGTGGTCTTGGGAAGTTTTCACCGTGCATGGAAGTTTCCTTGTACGGAGTCAGCAGCCGTGCATGGAAGACTGGATGGATCTTCCATTTCTCAGGGAGTTTAAGTTCATATGAAATGTCCGACAGTTTCCTCCTGATTTGGAAAGGTCCGTGACGTCGGGGTGCTAACTTAGCCGAGGGATGTGACGTGTGAATGTTCTTCCCTTCGAGCCAGACCCAATCATTGGCTTGATAAGGTGTGAATTTATGAGGCAGTGCTGATAGGAGCTTTTGCGCCTTCAGTAGATTCTCATTGGCCGATTGTTGTAGTTCCTTCCATTGGTCGATACGTTGGGTTACGGATGGCACATTAGTGGGCTTATCTACCCATGTGGTTCGTGGGGTCCAGCCCATGATAAGGGAAAATGGAGTAGTCTTTGTCGTCCCATTGGGCCAGGAGTTGTGAGCGAACTCTGCCGTGGAGAGCCATTGGGCCCAATCATCTTGTCGTCTATTACACCAGAACCGCAGATACTGTTCTAACCATTGATTGGTTCGTTCCGACTGTCCGTCAGTCTGTGGGTGGTATGCTGTGGATATATTTTGTGTGATGTTTAATGTTTTGCACAGGGCTCGTGCGAATGTCGATGTGAACCGAGTATCTCGATCGGAGATGACCTTCTGGGGGAGTCCGTAGTGGCGGTAAACATGATCAAGGTATAGTTTCGCCACTCCTTCGGCAGTGATAGTTTCTTTGCACGGTATGAAAAGGGCTGCCTTCGAACAGTCATGATCGGTGATCGTGAGGATAGAGTCGAACCCTTGTGACTCAGGGAGTTTGACTATAAAATCCATAGCGATGGTCTGGAATGGGGTCGATGCGGTGGGTGTGATGGGGTATATTGGTGGGACTGTTGGGTGGGTGTTGACCTTGTTTGCCTGACATGCAGCGCATCCTTTCACATAGTCTTCGACGTCTCGTTTCATGTTGGGCCACCAGTAATCTCGTTTAGCGAGGGTGTAGGTATTGGTGATGCCGGGGTGGCCAGCAGAGGGAAGGTCGTGGTGAAAATGGATCACCCCCCTCTTAATGTTGTCGCCACCGGTGACAACGAGTCGATCTCCGTCTTTCCACCATAGGCCGTTAATTTCTTTTAGGTTGTGTGCATTGGCCCATGATCGGCAGAGTTCTTGGTTCATATTCTGTGAGACCTGTGCCCATAGATCCATATCATGGAGGCTGACTATCGCAGTTCGTGCGAACACTTCTTCCGGGAGGACTACGATGTTATTATTGTCGTCCTCTCCCGTGTGCATGTCTGGTCTGCGCGATAATGCATCTGCTCGTGCATTACGGCTTCCCGCAATATGTTTCAAAGTGAAGTTATATTCTTCGAGCTCTAGAACTTCTCGTGCCACGCGTCGGCTGATTTTGTGAGGTTCTTTCCAATATAGAAGGTTGGAATGGTCCGTGTGGATAACAGTTTTGTGAGAGGCGCCAGCCAGATAGGGTCGCCAGTGACGTAGGGCTTTGACAATGGCAAGCAGCTCTCTATCCCAAATGTCGTAATTCCGTTCGGCGGGAGAGAAGGTCTCTGAGTAATATGCTACTGGGTGCAGAATTTGTGCGTCGTTACGTTGATACAGTACAGCTCCGTTCGCAAAGTGGGAAGCGTCTACTTCCAGTTCGAAGGGTTGGTTTAGATCTGGTTGGATGAGTACTGGTTCTGCTCCTACGATGCCTTTAATTTGCTCGAACGCTTCCTGTTGGGGTGCATCCCAGTGCCATGGCATATCCTTTTTTAGAAGGTCGTTCAGTGGGCGAGCGATTCCCGAGAATCCTTTGACAAAACGCCGATAAAAGTTACAGAACCCAATAAAGGATCTGACATCTTTGATGCTCGTGGGTGTCGGCCATTCCCTAATTCCCTGTACCTTAACTGGGTCCATGCGTACACGCCCTCCCTCGAGTATAACCCCCAGGTACTCGACGCTTTTCTGTTCAAAGGAGCATTTTGCCGGTTTTAAGTAGAGGTCATGGTCGTGTAAGATATCCAAGACCTGATGGACACGGGCTCGATGGTGAGAGAGATCGTCTTTAGTCGCAACTAAGATATCATCCATATAGACAACCACTTCTCCGGTTAGTATGAGCTCTCGGAATATGTGGTTCATCATCGCTTGGAATGTTGCCGGTGAGTTGGTCAGTCCAAAAAACATGACGTTAGGTTCAAAAAGCCCTTGATTAGTCTTGAATGCGGCTTTCTCCTGATCCCCCTCGCGAATGCGTATGTTGTTGTAACCCCAACGGATGTCCATTTTCGAGAACAACGCCTTGCCTCTCATTGTATCGATGAGTTCTGGTATGAGTGGAAGAGGATAGTTATTTCGGATCGTGTAGGCATTGATTCTCCGGTAATCCTGTACTGGGCGTAGTTTGCCATCCTTCTTTTTGATGAAGAAGAAGGGTGACGCATAGGGTGATTTCGACGGGCGGATGTAACCTTTAGCGAGATGTTCTTCCAGAAAGGCGGTCAACGCCTCCTGTTCTTTTTGTGACAGGGGATAGATTTTACAGTCGATAGCAGGGGGGGTGTCTGGCATGAAGTCGATGGCGTGGTCCCAGGGTCGTGAAGGTGGGAATCGTTGAGATTCCTCCTCAGAGAATACCTTATAGTGTCGTTGGTACTCTTTGGGGACAGTATTTTCAAAGGTTTTGGCCTCCTGTCCTTCCATCGCTTTCTGTGCCAACTCAGAAGCCTTCGTCGTATAGCAGTATACTTGATCACTAGGCTCTAGGTCGTCCCATGTGGCTTGCTCTCCCATAACAATGGCTCGGATGGTAGGATGTCGTACAGCATAGTCATACCCTAGGGATGTGACGACGACAGGGTAGAACTCTTTGCTCATGGTCGCATCCGTCCAGTTTATCTTCAGCTCAAAGGCCGCAAGCCAGGGGTAACCCAGGATAAGATCTTCAGCACCAAGGTCGGTGACGAGGAAACGAATTGTCTTCGTGGTTTCTCCGACTTGTACATTTAGGTCGGTGTAGTGTGTGATTCTTCCGGCTTTGTTGGCTGTCCCATCTATATTCCAGATGTTTTTTTCTTGAGGGAGCATAAGTGTCCCTAACCCCAGGACTTTTACAAGTCGCTGGCTGATGAAGTTATCCGTGGCTCCAGAGTCCACCAGGATGTCTCGGTCGGCCGTCTTCTGTGTAGTTTCAAAATGTACTGGTATTTTCAACGATTTGAATCGACTAGTGTACACAGAAGTTACATGTAACGCTCTTGCCCAGGCCGATGGGGTTGAGCCAATCAAAAATCCTTTTTGGCAAACGCCTTCTCCACTAGAATAGCCCGCACTTCTTCGCTTTCTTTCATCATATTTGCCCATATGTCATGGGCCTTTTCCTCTTTGGTGCGTTTGTCGACAGTGGTTGGGTTATTGGTAACAGGGACCGAGGTGGTAGTGGCTTCGGCTACACGTGCTCCCTTCTTTGGGCAATCTCGGGACATGTGTCCTTGGGCTTTGCAGCGGAAACATCTCCCCTCCTTCATCAGGGTCTGTCGTTCATCTTCTGTGAGTGTGGCACAGACACGGGTTCTGTCCGCCGAAGTATCCATGGCGTTTGGGTCCCATGTTGGAGCGTGTCCTGGTGATTTCACTCCGAAGGCTGCTTTCCACTGGTCCCTTGTTTTCCCTTTCTTTGTGTCAACCCCAAACCTTGTCTGAAAGTCGAGGTAATCTTGTTGCTGCCGACGTGCAGCATCTACCCAGTCGTCCCAGGTATGTGGGTGGTGGAACTGGATTATGTTCTTTACCAGGGGGTTGGGGAGTCCTTGCGAGAAGAGGTCCAATGTAGCCTCTTCATCGGTGTCATACCCGGCGCGATTGGCTAGGCTGCGGAATTTGGCGACGTATGCATCCAAATCCCCTCTTTCCATTTTCAGTGTTTTTAGTTCCCTAGCAGCTTTCTGCTTCGCCTGTCCGTCTGTAAAGGCGTCTTTGAATCGCTGGGCGACTGTTTCCCACAGTCCGGGACTTGTGGTTCGTCGCCCGGATGCTACTTGCTCATTTAACCACTCCAACTGCTCCATTGTCCAATCATCCACAGCTTCTCCTCTGATAAGTGACAGAAAGAGGTTGGCTCTTTGGAACGGGTTGACCATCTGTGGGACATCATGGTTGAAGTTCTGGAAGGTAGTAAATTCCAGAATAAACTTCTTGCTTTGGGAGCGATCTCCCGTAAATGTCTGGGGCATTACTCCCGAGAGTCGTCCCGATGGTGGTGGAATGTTTGGGACAATTGTGGTAGGAAGGGGAGGCGGGTTCGGGGTAGGATCAGGGAGTTGTGCAGCGATTGTGGACATGGTGGTTGGATGGATGGTGTCGGTGGATCGTATAGATATCTGGGGAGTTGCTAATGCAGGGGCTCTGATCGTAGCAATCTCCGGTGCAACCTGGGTAGCAAGAGCTAATACTGGTGCGTCGTCGTTCTGGTCTGGTTCTATGTACTCTTCTTCAGAGTCGGTAACAATGGCCGGGGGGTTCTCCCTCCACGGTCCTAATCCAAATTCCAACGGAGCGGGTCCTGTGGTGACCCAAGAGTGTCGTCGTTCCGAGTATCGGATATGATACCAGACTCTTTTCTCTTCATCGTATTCTACCGGTTGGTATCTTCCGTCGTGATAGACGTAGTATCCAAACTCGGACTCAAAGTCTTTCCAGACGGCAGAGCCAAGTGTCTGTTGTGAAAGATTATTCTCGTCTCTGCGTTCGATGAGTTCTTCTTTGAACAAGGTTTGACTTCGGCTGGAAGAAGCCACTTTGGGAAGAGACTCGACTTGATGTTACGTCCGGTGCGGGACGTTCCACACAACTTGTGTGACAGCGTTCGTTCGTGATCAGATAAGAGACCAATAGGGCCCCTTTGAGTGGTGTATGAGAAGTCAACGTCAAAGAGGCTGCACTCTAAGACGATGTTAAGCGGAAAGTACCAGAAGTACTGAGAGGGTCGAGTCAGAGCGTCCAAGGGAGAGTCCAGAAGACAAGCACCGATGTATTCAATAAGTCGAGTCTGAGGTCTACAATGTAGTTACAGCGGACTTATATACGTAATCGAATGAGCATCTAATGATAAGATATCGGAGTCATGTGGGCCCAAATATACGAAAGCGGAGGGCGTAGAGCCGAGCTTCTGATAGGGAATTAAGTAAGTGTCCGGTCTTAGAGATAAGGAGATAAGGAGATAAGGAAAGCATAAGCAAGTATAAACAGCGCGTAAATATGTACAAACGACGGTCACGGGGAAGGAAGTAGTGCACGTGAGGGGTCCCAGGATGGGGACGTGATCTGGAAGTGAAGGGTGGGCGGAAGGGAAGGGTCCATGTTGGGGAGGGTAAAGAAAAGTGGAGGACTGGGTCCTGGTCGTAACACGTAACTGGCCCTGCATTCTAACTGGTTCGTCGGCGCCTCTCGACATTAACCGGGGGTGATGTTACGACTCAACGATATTACGGCTTAACAACCAAACTATTCACAAGATTATCTCAAAGATCATCGCTTAATTTCATTCGCTTAATTTCATTTAGTTCCTAATCATAATAAACCGCCTCACTCCTACACATTCTATCTAAGACCCAACAACATATTCCATAGGTCGCCCCCCCCCATGTCAGCCTCGCTCCCCATGTCGTCAGCCTTGCTCCCCATGTCAGCCTCGCTCCCCATGTCAGCCTCGCTCAAGTCTCATACCTATTTAAACCCCCATTTTCTTTCATAGTACCCTTAGTCTCGATCTCTTGTTTCCCCTAGAATTGTAACCTCCAGAATATCATATCTTTTTCTCTGCTTCGCCTAGCACGCTTAGCAGTCGTCTCACCACCCAAACTATGTCAGACTGATCATCTGACATCGAACTCTATACGCTAAGCGGGTCAACCGTAACACGACGGCTGTTTACATACATTGTATGTCTCCGTCTGCGGTTTTGTTTCATCGTCATCGCATCATGCATGAATTGAATTGATGACACAAGCGTGGCTCTGGCAACAAGATCAGCACAGCACATATAACATCCCCTCTTAATAATTGATCGGACCGCATGATGTTTAGTATTATGCGCGCGCGTACACGCCTCTCTTCAACTTCTACAACACAATGACTTCATATGTAAATGTACCTTCACACAACAAAAAAAAGATTTCTGGAAATGCGGATGTTGGTAAAGAACAGGGAAGACGAGTGTGGTGCGCTGGGCGTGTCCCCAACCCCCGTTGCGAGGGCTGCGCGCTTGTGTGATAAAGTTAGTTATCTGATGAAGCCCAATATCATAAAATGTTGGCTCGACATTCCTAGCACAACCCAACCCCCGAAAAGACGGGATATTAGCAACAGGTCGGATTAGCATTGACTCTAAGCACAGATCGCTGCTGACAGTCGCATCATCATGATCTCCTGATCTCCTTTTCCTAATGCAGACAATACTATTCGCCATTTGGGTCCGATTACCCATGGGGCCGCGCTTGTGTATCATCAAACCATGGTCATCCTATTCCGTTGAGAACATACGTCCTATAAAAGTAAAAGGCAAATTGGCCGAAGTATATATATATATTAGTTCCTCAACTTGTGACCACGGTACTCGTCTGCAAATCGATATGTCTAACGTCCCATTTACTCCCCTTCTCATCAATGGCGAGCGCCGCCCTGCGAGCACCGGTGCGACCTTCTCGGTCTACAGTCCACACACGGGCACGCTCGCTTCCACCGCCGCCGCCGCAACTTCTGACGACTGCCGTGCTGCCATCGACGCAGCGCAACTTGCATTCCCCGCGTGGGAAGAGACGCCATACGCGACGCGTCGTCAGATTTTCCTCCGTGCGTTGGAGACGCTTCAGTCTGAGGAATGGCAGAAGAAGGCCACCCTTCCTATGCGTACAGAGGTAGCAATGCCACAGCCACAGGTCCTGTTTAATTTACTTGCTGGGACAAAAACTCTTGAGAGCATCGCCTGCATGGTGAACGACTTGAAAGGCGAAACACTTCCAAGTGGCATCCCTGGAGGACAGGTATTCGTACAGAGGCGTGCGCAAGGTGTCATGTACGTCTGTCACAGCCCAGCACAGCCCAGCACTATTTTTATCATGGGCTGACTGGCCGAGAACGCAGATACTCTGTAGTTCCGTGGAATGCTCCCATTCCACTTCTGATCACTTCCGTTGTCGTTCCTCTCGTCTGCGGCAACACCGTGGTGGTCCGTCCCTCGGAGTTTTGCCCATACACGACTTCCCTTGTGGTGGATGCCCTGCATGATGTCCGTGAACGAAACACTTAACACGGGCTTGTGCTTCTAGCTGATGTTAACTTTAGGCTGGCCTTCCCGCGGGCGTTCTTAATTTTGTCCCCATGTCTGTGGAGGATACCCCTCAACTTACGTCAGAGATAATTGGGCACCCAGCTGTAAAGAGGGTCACGGTGCGCGCCTTCGGCTCTCTTTATTTTTGATAGTGTTCGACTTTGCATGATCGATAAGTTCACAGGAAGCGACCGTATCGGCAAGATTATAGCCGGTGAAGCGGCAAAACATCTCAAGCCGTGCGTTCTGGAGCTAGGTGGCAAGGCACCCTCGGTTGTACGTGATGTCTTCTGCGTATTTTTCCGGACAGGATTGATGGTCGACACACATCGATCAAGGTCCTTGCAGATGCTGACATTGACCAAGCCTCGCGAGCCATCGT
The DNA here is from genome assembly GCA_022496185.1 of Multifurca ochricompacta. NCBI lineage: Eukaryota > Fungi > Basidiomycota > Agaricomycetes > Russulales > Russulaceae > Multifurca > Multifurca ochricompacta. The sequence continues at coordinate 75,242 of WTXG01000129.1, forward strand.
GGTCGGCGGACTTTTGTATTCCGGACAGATCTGCATGTCCACTGAGCGTGTGATCGTACAGCGTCCGGCGCTTGAGCCGCTTGTCGCCGCTATCAAACAACACATCAACACTCTCAGCGTCGGTGATCCCCAGAACGCTCACCTCTCGTCGGTCTTCACGGAGCGCAGCGCAGATGGCATCATCTCGATGCTGAAAGAAGCCAAGGAAGCTGGCGCCGAAGTGGTCCTCGGTGACTTTGAAAAGGCTGGCCCCGCGCTGCTGAAGCCGCACGTGCTTCTGGGAGTCAAACCCGGGATGCGGCTTTGGCAGCGCGAGTCGTTTGGTCCCGTTCTTGCCTTGGCCGTCGTTGATACCATCGATGAGGCAGTCCAACTGGCGAACGCGTCCGACTACTCGTTGGCAGCTTCCCTCTGGACAAAAGACGTGTACAACGCGATCAACGTAGCGATGCGCATTCGTTCCGGTCCGTAGTTCTACTCTTTTTAATCCTTTTGTACCAAACTCATGTCATTTTGGATAGGTTCGGTGAGCATCAATGGCTCAACAATTCATGTAGAAAGTGGACACGGGCTTACCGGGTTAGGGTATGTTGAGATCTACATTGAAAAAAAGAAAAAGCCACTTGACTTACTGAGATTCCGCAGAGGGTCGAGTGGTTATGGCAGATTTAATGTCGACAACTTCACAGACAAACGTGTGATCACGCTGCACCCACCAAAGTCCAACTACGGGTTGTTGGGTTTGTAATAAATAAATAAGGTATATATTCCGTATCCCGTATATACGGTGTGTCGGGACTGGCTTCAATATTAGTGTATTATTGAGGACGACGACGACAGAGTTAAGAAAAAAAATACTTGGGAAACATTGGACACATCCGGAATTGAACCGGACACCTCCCGCATGCTAAGCGGGCGTGATAAACCAACTACACCATGTGCCCTGCACTATTCGCGTGTCCTATACTGTAATAGCCTCTTCCCAGTAATCTCAAAAGAAGGAAAGAAGGAAAAAAGGAAGAAGCTGACCCTCACTCAGCCTAGTTCAGTCCACAGTCCACAGCAAACAAAAATCAGAGAAATGTGGTCTTTATATATTGAAATTGGGACCGACCTGAAACGGAACGGGCAACGGGCAATGGAAGGGACCTTCACCTTCGGCTAGCTGTTGGACGTAAGTTGATGGCGCACTCGCTCCGCACTTCGAAACGACCCGCAACGCTACTTTTCGGGCCCTACGCGAGTGCCTTGATTGTTTACAAACCGAATAAGTTCAGCCTCTTAGGGCCCATTTCAACAAGCAGTGCGTGTTGCTTCCTAGTCTCATGATGACTCTTAGTGCAATGGTGGGCTATATCCATTCACTCAGCACCATTCCCCACCTAGACTGCTCTGCAGGGTGGCCAACCACATCTTCATTTTCCTTTCCCAAAGTCTCTTTTTGTCTATGGGAGCTCGCAACAACTCGCGTCGCCTTGGCTGTATTCGGTCTTGTCGTCGTTCTCGTCGTCCGCTACGCAAGTAGCCCTTGGCGCCGTGTTCCTCCTGGTCCACGCGGACTTCCTGTTCTCGGAAATGCTTTCGAACTCCAAGACAAGAGTTGGATGTTTAAGGGAGATTGCAAGGAGGCATTCAGTGCGTTCCCCTATTCAACGACAGGGTTGCTATCCTCATGCTGTCTCAGAGGACATCATGTACTTGAATGCCCTTGGCCAATCCATCCTCGTTATCAACAGTCTCAAGTCGGCTGCAGAACTTCTTGACCAACGCACAAGCATTTATTCTAGTCGTCCCCGTTTAATCATGGGTCATGAGGTCCTCGCTGGTGGCCTATTCACTGCATTCCTTCCCTATGGGGATCTGTGAGTGTGCCACTTCTTTTTTTTTGATTTACAACTCAATTATCTTCATAGTTGGCGTCGCGCTCGCCGCGCTGCGCACCAGGGACTTACAAAATTGGCAGTTCGTAAATATGACACGATCCTTCGCAAAGAGAGTGTTCTGCTTGCTTCTGCGCTTCTAAAAAACCCCGAGGCTTTTAAGAAGCACTTTGAGCGTTCAGCAGCTTCTTCAATCATGTCAATTCTATACAACTATCCCACCCTTGAGACTGAATATGACAAGACTCTGAAGGAGATTCACTCCTTCATAGAGCGCATGTCCAGGGCTGCAGCTCCAGGGGAGTATCTCGTCGAGTTGTTCCCTTGGATGATGTATATTCCTGAAAGGCATGTCTTCATACCCTTCAAGTGTTTCTCGAACTCAGTTGTATGGCACGGCCTCAGGTTTGCAAAGTGGAAATATGAAGGAAGGAGGTATTTCACGCAGCACACAACCATGTTCGAGTCACTCTTCAACCAAGTTCGTGACGATATTGTGGGTACATAAACTGGTATCATCCATGCTGGCCTACTGACTAAGCGTGACCGTGCTAAAGTCCAACGGGTCGGAACGGCCGAGTATGAGTGCAACTCTCATCAAGAACCCTGACCGGAACGGGCTTTCCAATCGAGAAATGGCCTGGCTCGTTGGTACATTATAGTGTGTGCTCTGTTACTTCCTCCGGAGTTTTCCGCTAAACATACCCTGCTGACAGCTCTGCTGGCGCAGAGACAACATCCACTACGATGGATTGGTGGGCACTCGCGATGATTGCAAATCCCGAAGTACAGAAGCACGCACAAGCTGAACTCGACGCAGTTGTCGGACGGTCCCGTGCACCGACATTTTCGGATGCTCCACATCTTCCATATATACAGGCAATGGTCAAGGAAACTCTTCGATGGCGGCCTGCGCTTCCACTCGCTCTCCCCCACACCACGACAGAGGATGATTGGTATAATGGAATGTTCATCCCGAAGGGAACAATGTGCCTTGCGAATCTTTGGCATTGCCATCATGACCCTGCATACTATGGTGACGATGCCGCGAGCTTCAACCCTCAGAGATTTCTTGATGCGGAGGGTAAGCTCATTCCAGGGTCGGCAGAGACGCGCGATGAAGGCCATGGGACGTACGGATTTGGGCGGCGCGCCTGCGTTGGGAAGCACGTTGCCAATGAATCTCTATTCATATACATGGCCACCATCCTATGGGCTGCCAAATTGGAACGGGTTCGCGACCAACACGGGTATGAGGTACCGCTGGATATGGTTGCTTTCGTCGATACTGGCATGGTCTTGTATGTCTTTATCTGTGTTACGAGCACAGGGTCGACTAATACCAACGATGCAGCAAACCGGTTCCGTACTCGTGCCAAATTACGCCTCGATTTCCTGAGGTGCCCTCGATACTAGAAGAAGAGAAAGAGAACCTCAAGACATGACGATAGACAATGAAGTATATGTTTCTGTGTACTTTATTGCATGGAGTAGAGCAAGTAAAACATTTCTTGTGACTGAACACGCATTTGAGCTGGATGCTTCTTGAACATGACGGGTTGTGGATAAAGGCGGGCACTTTGTGATATTATATCTACATAAGGGAGGGGCAATAGAGGGAAAGTAAAAGGAAAAGACAGTCCCAAGTTTGTAAAAAAAATAGTGCACAATCTGTACCCTTGTCTCGGATCTGTTAATGCCATTACTTTCAAGAGGCCAAAAAAAATGCAAAAAAAGAATAAAAGAATATTGGACACATCCGGAATTGAACCGGACACCTCCCGCATGCTAAGCGGGCGTGATAAACCAACTACACCATGTGCCCTTGACGTAGAGATATTTAATTAAAATGTTTAGTTTGGTTGTCACTTTAATGTCTTGGTGGTTCATTGCACTGCCACTGCCACTGCCACTACTGGGCGGATCGTTGCTGATGGATCGTTCCTGGGCGTGGGCACACTACACTACACTACACTACACATTTCCATTTTTTTCACCATCGGGATGATGTCTGAACGCGACAAGCCTCTCGTTGGGTCCATTTTTGAGCGAAAACCAAGTTCCTCCACATCTGCTCCCTCCGTACCACAACTAATAGGGTCAACGACGGGTTTCCCTACAGCACAGCACCGTTCGAAGAGTGTCTTTGCACGCAATCGAGAGGCAGAACAACATCAATTTACTGCACGCTCACCAAGGAGTGCAGAGCCACCCATCGTGCAGACAGCATCAAGAATGCAAGAGCTTGGGCCATCGGAAAAACGCGATAGTGATACTGATGACTGGCGCACACGGATGAGCGAGGAGAATGAGAGACTTGTTGCCGCGATGACAGAGGAAGAGAGAGAGGAAGGCCGAAGAGAGATTGAAGAGAAATTCGGAAATAACATTGGGGAGCTGCTAAGAAGAGCACGGATGGCTCGGGAGGCTGACGAGAAGAAGCTGAAGAAAGCTGCTACTGTTGCTTCCCTGGAAAGTGACCTTGTGCATCCTCTGCCTGACAATACTATCCACACGCCTTCCGTGCCTCCAGGTACGTATATAAATGCCAGGATGTTCCACTTAAGATCTAACACCCCGAAAGCGTTGCGTATTTTAGCTCCGGGTACGCTGTTTCATCAGACCTTCCTAATACACACATGGCCGACCTTAACGTTTAGGCGAGCTGTCATCGGGGGCCCTTTCCCCTCCCCCAATTCTCTCTACTTCAAGCACGCGACCCTCCACTCCAGCGCGGGCGAATCGCAAACTACGTTTTGCAGACGTCACCCCCAATGACGTTCATATCTATGAATCTGCTCCTCCATCACCGCGGAAGACGCCGCTAGCACTCCCTCCTTCATCGGGAGACGACCTTGTGGTATCTCTCGGTCAATGGAAGGGCCATGCGCCCATCTCCATTCAATCATCTGGCTCTTCAGAGCCACATTTAAGTGCGGCGCCACTCAACAAAGACTCTTCGGTTACCCTGCCATCCCTGACTTCTGAAGGACCCCCAGAGGAAGGCACACCCGAAGATATCCGACGTCGTTTTTTCCCTTCACTTCCTACTGGCGACCCATCTCTGGTTTGGATCGAGTCCACCCCACTGCCAGATCTCACCAAACCCTCCCTTCGTTTCGACCTCAACGGCGCACCTATACCTCCTACATTATCCGCAACCCTGCCAACACATTTAGGACTTCACCATCATGCCGAAGGTGCACGTGCTGGTTATACACTTGATGATATTTTCCTGCTTGTACGCTCAACCGTCCCCGCACAACGTGCTGCCATGCTTGGCATTCTTGCGAGAATTGTAAGAAGACTCGCTCGTATGCGACACGGCATTTCGAGGGATGCAGAAGGAATCGAAGAACTGCGTGGAAGAGAAGAAGAGCTCCGGAAGAGGGCTATCGCTATGGGGGCAGAAGCAATGAGTGAGCGAGGCAGCCTTGGCTCGAGGGCAGTGGAAGTGCTATGGGAAGCTCTCGTCGGGTGGGATGAGGAATTGATGGATGTCGACGGTGCAGAGTTGCAAGGGGATCCGCCCCAAGTGGCCTCCCCCGATCAGGGAGGCGAGAGTGACGTGATGGGCGATGCTGTATCATATCTTCCATTGCAGTTCTTTCTCCCTCAAACGGCGACAATCTTCGGCGCCGCGGACCTTCCACGTCTCTCTCTTGTGCAACTTTTAGCTGTGCTCCAACGACTTGCGATGCATAGCAATGCCATCGCGGACGCGATCACCAACTCACCCTCCTTGATCGCCAATCTACTTCATGTTTTTATCCTGACGTCAATTCCTCCTTCGGAACACGCGCCTCTACCTGTCCCGGCCGCCATCCGCCTCCTCATCACGCTCGCCTCAGCTTCCCGAGCATCGGCATCCAAACTATTGGACCCTGCGGATGCGCTTCTACGCTTTCTCATATCACCTCCAAACTCATCGCCTTACTCGCTTTCCCTCGCTACTACCCTCCTCACCCACACGTTAAACTTATACAGCACGTTCGCCCGCTATGGTCTTTATGCTCATATTGCGACGACTGCCAGGGAACCCCTTACCCGCCTCTCATCGTACATTTTCTCCCTCGAGTGCGACTCACGTCCATTGTTAGCCGCTTACATATCTCTTCTCGGTGCCTGGACAACCTGTGCTTCTGACCCTCATCAAACAACGCCGCCGCATGAAATACTTTGGAGTCAAATTTCCGGCTGGGGCTGGATATCCAATCTTGCCACTGTTGCCCGCAAGCTCAAGCAAGAGCACGCGGACTGGGGTACGTGGGCGGCACTGTGGAATGCAGAGGCTGCCTGGCTTGAAGGTGCCCGACATAATGGTGTGCGTGGGGGTGTCGAGGAAAGGGAAGGCTCATTGGCTAGACTGAGACCCGCGTTTGCTGGTGGTGCGGAGAAAGAAGTCGTCCTCAGTGCGATAACCTCGTTGAAGCGTATGCTAAGCGAGATACCCATGGGTTATGATTCTGATAAAAGTCCTGGATTCTACGGTGAGATGAACGAGTCCGCTTTGGTTCTCAGCGCTGTTATTCGTCTTTGGCTGGCGTGCCTCCCTCTGGACAAGAAGCCGCCGCCTGAGACCCCCTTCCAGCTTCCGTTTTCTCTCCTTGGGATGTTGGCAATATTCAGTGTCACTCATCCATTTCTCTCCAGACCGTCGAGCATCCCGTCATACACACGGCCTCTTCTGCGTCCTCTGGTCTCATTTATTGCTAATTTCGTGTTGCTTTCGCGCCGTCTCCCAAATACAACCAGTGGCCTATGGCTTGCGCAACTTAGCGTCACTCTCATGCGATTCCTGCCGGGCGATGAGGATGCTGCGCGTGATATGCTTGACGCTATCATTGGCTTGGTTGATGAGCGGTGTCTCAACGACTACGGTTGGAGCGTCCCGTCCGAGGTGTGGTCTCGCGGCGGGCTGCGCATACTCGCACCTTTCCTCACCTTTGACCTCACCCCACACGCGAACGGTGCCGGTTCCGATGGAGAGGATGAGGAGGCTCCACGCGTCCGTGTCGCGCCGCTCATTCCTACACCTCACTCCCTCAAGCTCGCCACAACACAACGCCTTCCGTCTCTAAGCGGGTTTTCATTTTTGTTTGCACGCGACTGGTCGCTTCTCCCGTTGGACCACCTTCTTCGTTCTGGCACATCTCCAGTATGGCGGAACCTGCCTGGGGATTGGGATGCAAGTGAAACAGACGTCGTTCGTGCCACGCTCCTGCTCGCGCGCATCGTGCGTGAGTCAATGCTGGCAAATGGGACACCGGAATTTGCCATGACCCGCGCAGAAGTCACGTTCAGTTGCATGAAGGTTTTCATGCTCGAACATGGGCAGGCTCAAGGCGCACCATCCGCAAGCGGTGAAGACCGTGAAGAAGTATTTCGCGATGGCGCTGTCGGCGAGCTTATGGAAGCTCTTCTCCTTCCCTTCACGCTCGTTGCATCCTCGAATGGCCTTTCTGCCTCTGCCACGTCGGATGAGCAGGACAATCTTGAGTTGGCTGCGGCTCGCTTTCTCGGTTCCGGGACCCCGTTCTACCAGTTCTACACGGATTTCGTCGCTCTCTACGACGCGATCTCCTTCGGACACCCACTCTTTTCTGCCCTCCTCCTTCCGCCCCTCTCACAGAACTACGCCCCCGACTATCGCAAACTTCTGTATGATGATACCGCACACGTACTCGGCACCGTCCGCACACCAGTCGAACGCGTCATTGGCGGAGCCGCCGGGGGCTTCCTCTGGCCTGTCGAAAACGTGCCGCAGGTTGTGGGGGCGCAGCTCAGTCTGCTTGTCGGTCGCCGCGCACGTGTACCAATCGAAGGGTTCGTACGCTGGATGGCGGTGCACCATATCGCGGCGAATGTGTGGCCAGATCTGCGGGAGGACCCGCCCAGTTCTATCGCAGATGAGCGCGGACGCAAGTTGCTTGAGGCGCTGGTGAATCAGGGCGAGTACGCTGTTGTCCGTGAGGTCACTCTATACTGGCAAAGGCGGGAGGGCCGTGTTGTCTTACCCCCCGTCTGCTTTGATCTAAAGCCAGTGAGGAGAAGAAACCGGCTTGACTGGGTAAGATTCTGGGCAAAAAGCGATCTGGTACAACGCATGCAAGGATTATTAGGGGCTGGCGATCTCGAGTAGGCACACATGTAAGGCCATTAGCTACTGTAAGGATGGCTCCGGCGTTGAGCATGAAACCTCCAGCTATTGCCTCTCCTCTCTTTCATTACAAACCCTGAATTAGAGTAATTATGATCTAGTTTGTATATCTTATCATATATCTTTTATCAGAACATCTGCATTCTGGGCTGCATGCCTGTCCATTCCTTATACCCGTTTCACTACCTCCCCATCTTAATTGCTAGGTTTTCACCTCTCCATCTACACCTCTCTGCCTTTATTGCCTGGCATCATCTCACTTGTCTCCCTTTAATCCTAATTTATCCTCTTTCTGCTTCATAACTAGGTCTCTCTGCAAGTATATAAGGGTACATACAATGCTTGAAGTAGACCAGCCAGTGAACCAACAGAAGCAGAAATCAAAGAGCATTTCTCCCCCTTTCTCTATCTTTCTTTTGTGTGCTAAAAGAACTTCTTGACAACACCGAGTGCAAGGTCAAACAGAACCAGCAAGCAGTAGATTCGCAACAGTTCAAAGCACGATACACCTCCTTCGAAGTCTTACTTATCTCTGGGACTCCTTCTACGCTCTCTTCTATCTCTCTCCTCTCGGGAACACTTTGCCTCGCACTCACCGCGGATTAGATCCGTACACTACTCATATTTATGTACTAATGTATCACACGCATGTTTTGGGCTGTACTGGGGTCGGGTGTGATCTGGTCTTAAACGGACATGGTATTGCCATAACCAATGCTGATACCGTCCTGTGTGCTCTCTACGAATATCCCTGAGTAAATCAATGCCTCGCATGAACCCTCTTGGATACCAAAATGTACAACGTCAGCTTGCTCCGCAGGCGTCTCAGAGGGGTCGACTAAAGGGAGCTACGCAGTGCGATATGCACATGACGATTGTGTAAACGTGGAAAAAGCAAATGTGGCCTCAGGACGGACCTTAAGCACACCAAAGTGAAACTCTCCCTGTCCGCTCGGGCCCTTGACGGCGCTTGAGTTCTCCTCGACCTTCGTGACAGCCTTGAGAGGCCGCGCGCCAAGCGAGTAGAATACTTTGAGGGTGAGATTGTCCCAGTCGACGACAACGGCGAAATTATGCCACTCGATTGAATGAAAAGGCGTCTGGAAGAGAACGGTTCCATTGTGCGCACGGATACCAAGCACATGTGTAGCCGGAGTCTGCAGCGTCGTGTTGAACGGCGCGCGCCACACACACGCGCATCTCAATCAACATTATCTCTAGTAGGCTTTGTTAATTTTGAATACCACTCGTACCAATTTGGAGGTAATTTGGAGATCGAAAATATGCGACCCGTCATTTGGTTCTATCCATACACCCTGATACTCGTGTGAGTAATTCAAGGGCAGTGCCTTGTCCGTTTTCAGTGAGAAATGAAACGCGGTGACGCCACTCTCAAGTATCGCATCGAACGCTGTACGGTTCCCGCTTTCTGACGGCTGGGCGATGATCTCACTGCGGCGGAAGCCAAGCTGGGGCGCGCTGCTTCCTGGCGTAAAAATAGACGAATTGTCAATGACTGTCCTAATTGCCTGCTCCGGAACCGGCCATATCGGCGTCGTGAGAAGAGCGTGGCCAAGGAATTGAAAGTACTGTAGGTGGATGCGAGCTCTGCGTACTGCAACGCGCGATACGAGGAGGAATAACTTACGTTACTAGCATTATGTGTCCCTTTGACGGCACTGCGATCTCTCGGTTCAAGAATTTTACAGCACTAAAGGAGGAAAGAGATACCTAAAGTATGGGCCGATCGATTCGTCGATATCAGCCTCCGTATAATTGTATGGCGCACGCCCTTCCCACAAAACAGGGGTCGCCCAAACGAGGGCATCAAAGAGCAGTGCAAAGGCAATAGTGGAAAACAACATCTCTCCTCGACGATACAATTTCCGACAATCCTTTGCACCTTTTATACTGCACTGCGTCGACCTCGACAATGTGAGGGTACGTCCATAAATAATTGCGTGCGCCGCACGCGAACCCGGCACACGATTCGCTGGCACTGGGGGATCTCCAAGCTCAGAAAACGTGACCCGGACGCTTGAAAATAAAAGTTGGCATGGAAATGCGCGAGGGTGGTGCGAGCATCGCAAGAAGGCGATTTCCACTTCTTACATGGGTCAAATCAGAGATGCTGCGTCTACTGCCATGGCAATACCTTCATGGGTCCCTTAAGGTAACGAGGGTCTGAATGTCCGAGGCCCAGTTGCCTTCCTGTGACTTTTCAACTATGTGCGATGAAGGAAATTATTGTACTCACCAGGTTTTCCTGTGCTTGGATGTAGTGGACAACGCTCGTGATTTCGGCTTTTTACCTTCGCCGATGCTCAAAAACTACTCCATATCTGTGAGTCGCCGACTGGACTGCACCGCCGCAGGAATGTCGAATCACATCACTAAATTACCCATGTGTTAGAACTACGTAGCAGCCAGCCACATAGGGCGACCCCGTTATAATTCCACATAATCATGATTAATTACCCTAGACTTGAGATGATGGGCATAACTCAATAAACACGAAAGCGTGATGTCTGGCCAACACAGTTACTTTCTTTTCACGCGCCCGCGCGTGAGTGGGTGCATCACGTGTCTATCCACCGTCCACACTCTCACACTCACACCCACCATACACACTTGCACCACCAGTCATGCATGAAGGTTATATGCTCGCCAAGTACATAGTTATGCACAATCCAAGCACTTATAGGATAGGAACAAAGATTGAATTTCGCGTCATTTTTCTCACCCGGGCTCCGAATCGAGTCGTGCGCAACAGTCCTGCGATTGAAAGATACCCGCGTTGCATAGACTGAAGGATACTCTATAATCAACTGGTGCTCTGTAGATTTAAAAGATTAGAACGAAGGGTCACAGGGGAAGTCATACTATGTACCCTGTAGGTGGTGTCCAATGACTCCTAAATCTAGACACCACTTCAGAAAAAGAGAAACGAAACATGTATTTCTCAGGCGACCAAAAGCCCCAGGTATCTAAAATTCTGCAGGAGTACATGCTATTACATGGCTCCTGCTTAAGTCTACATTGTCTTTGCAAGAAACCGTGTTAGCACCCAACCAACCCAATACCTTATTCCACCAGCAGGACACTATCCAATACACTGAAGCCCGCGGCGACTCCGCCCTCATCAACGTCCTCCGCTTTTGTTCGCACCAACCACCCAGCCTGTTCTTCCTTTAACTCCCGCCCTTCCCAAACAACGCCCAGCCAAACACACCGAGCTCGCTCATCACTCGTGTATGCACTCTTGCCGCGCCGGGTCTTAAAAGGTGCGCGCCGACTTCACGTGGGGGACGAATAAGCTCCATCGCGACCCACGCCGCTCGCTCCTGCTGCGGAAGCTGGGCGACAAATGATGGTATTTTGTCCCGATAGATGTTATTACCCCCACCCTCACGTTGGGGCTTGATCACGAGCTCGTTGGCCCCCCGCACGGCTTCATCTGCCCCTGCGCCGCCACCTTTATCCAGGCCCCACAAGCGGACCCAGCTGTTGCGAACTAATGCGGCACCCTCAGAGGGAGAAAGGAAGCGCTCGAGTACGCCTGGGCGAGTGAGCACCTCTTGCACCTTCTTCCCACCCGCGAGCTGCAAAGCGAGGCTCGGACATTGAGCAGCGCGCGAACTCTCCAAGAGGGCGCGCGTTGCGTAGTCAGCTGGCGATGCGTAATCTGCCGGCGCGTATCCAGCACGGTAATATACAACGGAGATTTCTACGGGAGTTCCGTTAAGTCCGGAAAAGATGGGCGCGACCAAAAGAGCGCGTGAAGGGGATATCGACGCGGTCGTGCCAAGTTCAGCAAAGGTTTGACGAGTAACTCGAATGCCGTGACTACAGTCTTGTGTCACTATATTGAGCAACGTGCCAGGAAAAATGACCTTACGATTGGAAGAGTTGATATTCGAGCAATCGCTGATCGAATATGTTGCGTTCATTTGGTTGGACAACAAAAAGAACATGTGCACTATTTCACGAATCTTAATCACGGTCTACAAGATGGAATTGAGTAACACGCACTTAGAAATACCATATGCTCTATGTGCTTCCTCCAGTCCCTCTGCGAGGCCTTTGACAGTGTCGTTGAGTGGGAGATTATTCAAAGACAGAAGCGGAGAAATGCCAAAATATCCAGTTGACTCTACAAGATAGCTAAATGAGGGTTTATCAGAGCTCTCAAGTGGCATGGTGAAACACAAGGTGGGCCACACACCGATGCATTCCAGCGACTTGCTGCGAGAGAGCGCCAAAGGATGAAGAGATGGTGTTGAATTCTACTTGCTTGAGTGAGACTGGATCATTAGTTGTTGGTTGATGCAGCAGATAGTCCGAACGAAAGAGACCCAGGTGAAGCGGCTGGTAGTAGTAGATTTAGCATCGTGGAACTGAACGGAACAATGCTCCCCGCACTGGAGGTACACCTTCATCCCGAAGCCTTTTCCACGCAGACCATAACGCGCCGGTAAAGTAATCGATGTCAGCGATACCCCCCGAGCCCATGACTTGATCGAGGAAGGCAGTGTCAAGTGCGATCCGAGCGTACAAAGCGTTGTAAGCACGCTGAAGACTCAGTGCTTGTGCAAAGAGCTGACGCGGGATAGGAGTTGGCAGCAGAGAGAAAGGGGCATAGATGGCAGATTCTGGCGCAGGTGGGGGTTGTTTCTCAGGAGAGTATGGAGGCAGGTAAAGCAGGGAGTGTGAGAGTGCATAGGTCGTAGCTAGTAGTGTCAGCTGGTCGAGTTGCTCCAATGTTAGACCGGGAGGCCAGGAAGTGAATGTGCTCATCGTGCTCATTAATCTCTGTTGCTGATGTGTCAGTTATCCCGATAGCTCTGAAATGGTACTTGGGGGGGGGGGGGAGTGAGTGATCTCATGAGCATGACGGACGAATGGTCGAGTCGAAGTCATCGATAATCGATCGAGTCAAGCGAGTCCCGTGATCTTATCTTATCTTGTCGTCTCGGGTTCAAAATTACAAAATTAATTAGAACAAGATAAACCAGCGTCAGTGACCATATGTCGCTTGAAGTCTCATCTTCACATAGTCGCCCGCAGTCACGACTTCATAACGTGGTGGCCTTTCGGCACTCACGCAGCTAGGGATTGGCTGGTAAAAGATTTCAGCTCCAGTTGTTTCTCAGAAAAATAGGAGGACGACTCACTTCGAGCAGAACGTCATAGTCGGTGCCAAAGAAAAGAGGGATGGAATAGCGTCGTGCACCCGAACGATTTGCGGCGCGGTGGACGGTACTCTTGAAAACATCATCTATACCATGGCGATGAGTATTTGTTCTTCATAGTCAGGGAGAAGTGAGGCGACACACTGGTCCATCTAGCAAACTGGTCTCCTAAACTATAGAGGAACCTTCTTTAGAAGCTAGGACAGACCCTAAGATGTAAGAGACATACTTGATAACAAGTGTCCCTGGAATTGACGGTGCATCAATCCACTCTCCACTTGTGTTGCATACTTGCAGAGCCTGGATATCTGGTTGCTGCCATAGGATCGTGAAGCACTGCCAAGCCATTAACTCAGCATCGAGTGTACGTGACATCTTTAGAGAGCTTACCTCAAAACTGGGGGCAGGGGAGATGGAGGCAAAAGAAGTAGGCCGATAGAAAGAGATAGACAAGCCTTACTCGGTGTGGGCGCCGATGCCAATCACACGTTCATCGATCGGTCCCGTCTGTGGTGGGTAGTGCAACACGCGTACAAGCGCCGCCGAGTTTTGCGTCTGGTTTTGTGCTATATCGTTAGCATTCTCACATACTTACCCGTCAGGGTTGAACACGCCTGTACGTACCTTATCGTCAAAAAAGTCTGGTGCGAGATCAAGGGCACGCGCAAAAAGCGGGAAGAGATTCTTGCCGAGTGCGACCGCAGCATGGCTGCACAACAAAGACAGGTGAATCACCTTCCCCGCAATCCACTATGGTCTGCCAACAGACGCACTAGTAGCGCAACAAAGACACCCGGAACCCGGGAACGTCGGGCCACACATTCGCGCCGGCCATAGAGCCGTCTTTCATGCGGCGAGCATCAAGCGTGCCTGGTGAATCCCCCAACGCCTCCCAACCGAATTCGAATCCTTCGTGCATGTCTCCTGCGCCAGTCGGATCATTGTTGCTGCTCAAAATTGCATTGTAACCTTTAAAATTCGGCGTTTTTTTGTTGTCGAGCTAAGGTACGTGTCACGATGACAGTGTAAGGCTTCTGAAAACAATGTGTGCGTGCCTCCATCTTGACCTCTAGTGGTGATGCAAAGTAAGTCTTCATTGATTCTAGGGCAGATTCGATGATCGCCTCGGAAATATTGTGATTGGTAACTGTCGACCCATCAGTGAAAGGATGTAAGACCCTGAAGATGGCCAACCATAGAAGAAACCGACATCAATACATGCGTCCCTGATCTGTTTAGCGAGGGCTTGTTGTACCACGGGGTCAGGATCGGTAATTTCCTTCAAATCTCTAAAGATAGAGAAAAGTTAGTAAGGGTAGGCTTGTCTCAAAGCAAATAGGCAAACATGATCGGTATCTCAGAGAACGCAGTATTGGCATTCTTTGCAGCTTCAAGTAAGGACATCTTCAAGTCTTGAGTCCAGTCCAACGGGACGGCCCGGCTGTATTTTTGGCTTTGGCGCAATAAATCAATGCTCAGCCTTGATTCTCTCTTTTTTTTTTAAAAATCTATAGACAGAGACGGAATGAATTATAGTTTAGTTTGCGGCGAACAGTGGACGAAATAATGTATTGGTTCCACAGACGGCGTTTTTAATTTTGATTATATTACCAACCAATATTTAGTATCTCCCCCTTGGGCTGTATTCTCACTTGCAGCGACTGCACACCTGGGATTCGAGAGCGATGGTACTTTTCTTCACTTCCACAGGTCAGTATCCTCATCTGTAGCAAGAGATTCACCTCATCAATACCAGTTAGCGTATGAGCCGCTTGTAACCATCTACATGGGCCGGGATAAGGTTGAAAGTGATCGCCTGTCCTTCATTTGTGTCATTATCTTGGGTTCACTAAGACTCATACTCATAGATGAGGACCTGATCAAGTATGCATGGCCACAAGACGTATGGTTCCATGTGGACAAGCTTTCTTCAGCACACGTTTACCTCCGCCTCCCTGAATCGATAACCTCATGGGAGACTATTCCCGAACCATTACTTGTAGACTGCGCACAGCTCGTCAAGGCTAACTCTATAGAAGGTGCTATCTAGCGATTTATACTCCTTTTTAATTCTGATCTAGGCCGCTCAGGAAACAAGCGGAACGACATCACAATAATTTACACGCCAGCCGACAATCTCAAGGTGCGCCAGCTCGCTACGTCGTCGTGTCTTCCTAATCTCACCAAGGAATAAAATAAAGAAAACTGGAGACATGGCGGTTGGGCAGGTGTCGTTTCACAATGACAAGCGAGTATGCTGCGCAGTTTCTGCCCAATAGTCCCTCAGACTGAGATCCACGTATTTAGGTGAAACGAAGTACGCAATATTTTTCTCTCTATCTATTTGACCTAACGAGCGGCTCATACTGTCCAGTCTGTATACCAAAGCGCGAAAACGCCATTGTAAATCGTCTGAATAAGACCAAGGTCGAGCGTAATGTCGACCATGAGGCAGAACGGATTGAACGAGTCAAGCACGAGAATGCCGTCAAGCGCGCCGCAGCTGCTGCCAGGGTACCTAACGCGGTTCACATTCGTAGCGGGAACGCATCTAACTCGATTCTGAATTTTAGAAGAAGGCTGACCTAGAGCTAGCTGAGGCACGCAAGGCCGAGAAGGCTGCACGGTCGTACGACTCGTTCCTAAATGGAGAAGTGGAAGATGAAGGTGATGGGGAACCACAACGGAAGTATAATTCGGTGAAGGAGATGGAAGAAGATTTATGTAGGATTATCTTGCATGGAGTCATGACTCTTGTTCGGTTCTACAAGTGTGCCCCCACTATACGATGAGATCTCTCGTCTACTGACAATTTCTATTCTTCGCGGACTGCACCATACATGCGCTTGTGATACGTTACATGACAAAATCAACCACACCGACGGGTGTCAAGCAAAAAATATACTTCCAGTACATTCGGATAGCTATCAATTTACAACTGACACTTTGACGATATGTGATTCTTCAAGAAAGCACACCCCTCATTTGCTCTAGTCCAGACGCTTTAAACCCCGTACCGTATTCGCTCTTCCGCCAAAATTGACGGTACTTCAGGGAAGCGGGGCGTTACCTGGAGATCGAAGGGCAGGGGCCGGCTGCGTCAAGGAGGTTAGCCGAGCTCGTCCGTGGGCGCGGGTACATACATGACCACGCCAGTATCCATAAAGGAGTCTGTATCCAGCGGCATTTCATTCCCATTCTCGTCCCGTGTGCGCTCCAAGTTCATCGCCCACAGAGTCCTCGCTGTGTCGATAAAGAGCGCGTCATTGGCGAGGTGCTTGCCCGGGCAAGCCCTGCGCCCAAACCCGTACGTGGTATGATTGTCCTGATTTCCTTCCGTCGGGCCGGTTATCAGCTCTCCCTTCTCGTCGATGTATCTCTCCGGCCGGAATTCATCTGCATCGTCACCAAACACGGCGCGGTCATGGTTGCCGTGCCAAACGTTCGGCATACAGATAGCGCCTTTCGGGATGAACATGCCTTCATACCAACCATCTTCCTTCGCGGCGTGGGCTACTCCGAGCGGAGCGACAGGTCGCCAGCGAAGAACTTCCTTGACAATGGCGCGCACATATGGAAGGTGCGGGGCGTCGTCAAAGGTGGGAAGGCGAGAGCGGCCGACTACGTCATCGAGTTCGGCTTGCGCGCGACGTTGCACCTCAGGGAACGCCACCACGGCCAGTGTCCACCAAATTAGAGCGGTAGAAGTAGTTTCAGCGCCAGCAGAACTGTGATAGCTCGCTCTTTTCGAGTTCTCGTGGAGATTGAGAATACTGTTACTCACTACATCAACCCAGCCAGGAATGCCATTTCCGGCTCCGTCAGGTTGTCCCGATCATTTCCCTGCAGCAAGGAAGCGCAGAAACTAGGCCTGGTCCCTCCTTCGTCCTGCAATATCTATCAGCTAGACAGCATATGCCGTATGCGAGACCAGGGCATACAAGGTCGACTTTAACACGGTTCAAAAGGCCTTGGAACAATTCCTGGTGCTCGTCTCCATGCTTGAGGCCTTCCCTCTTCCACTTTGCAAATCTATTTGTTGACTCCATGTCAATACTCTCATCGAACCAGGAAATTTAATTAAATACCTCTTCGGAATGAGCATCATCCAAGGGAATAATTCGACAAAGTATTGCCCGGGGGCACTAGCACGCGTCATCCTGTCGTTATACGTCTCAATCCCTTCAATGGCCTTATCATGCGCTGAGGTGAGTGGCGGATAGTCGTAGAGGATGGACATGATCACGGAAGCAGTCGTGCGTTGAAACTCCTTCGGCCAATCGTGATGCGACCCGTTCTCCAGAAGCCCCGAAGCCAACATGGTGGCTTCCCTTGTCAGGATTGAATAGTATTTTCGCACCACCGTCTTGGTGAGAGCTGCTTGTGAAGCACGACGCAGACGACGACAGCTGTGTAAGAATATAAGCGTGGACAGTGCGCGGCCATGCGGCCTAAACAAGCACTTACTGCGCGTCATAGTTCATGAAAACCATCAGAAGACCTTTGTTGAGGAGCTTCTGCGGTATAATAAGTTGAGGGCGGTCGGAATAGTTATTCGCGCTACGTTCGAGAACATCGAAGGCCGACTTGAAACTGTTGAACATAATCACCGGTGTTCCTGCCACATCGAGGTACATAACCTCCCCTGCATTACTCATTCTTTCATGTTAGCAACGTCCTGGAGAGTTGATGACGAGGGCTCACCGAAGCGTCCCTTGCAATCTTTGGAAAGCAGCCATTTCTTGTCTAATAGCTGAAATGTATTCCCAATAATTGGCGAGCGTCGAGGCCCAGGTGGTAATTTTCGCCAAGGACTTTTAACATAAGAGATAATAAAGTAGGTGATCACAGCGAGAAGGGCACCGATGATAAGAGTCTTGTTCTCCAGACTCGTTCCAACAGTGGTTTGCCTCAGGAAGCCCTGAATGGCAGATAAATTGAAGGAAGGCTGCGAGATGAAAAGAAGAGGGTCAGAGATTGCCCCACTCGTGCGGAAAGCACTTCCTTTGGGAGGAGGCGCAAATGCATAGGTCGAGGGGTCATAAATTCCAGGTACCCAACCCATGCACTTTTTCAAAACGCTCACCCTTTGCAGAGGACGAGGTTCCATCAGAGATAATAGGAGGAGGGTAGGGGTCGTAACTTGGGTGGGAGGTCGAAATATATAGGTCCTTACCTCCCAGTAGATAATATTATAGGCTTAGAGGACGATAAATGGAAGGATGTTCACTCGCTGCTTGTACCCATTCAGCATTAGAATTGGTGAAGAAGCGAAATTGAGCCGTAGAAGATGAATAAGAATAAACTTCGGTTCTCAAACAGGATTAGCCAGCTGAAAGCCGAACATTCTACCATGTTACAGACTGACGCTACATGCAACACTCACGGGTTATTATTACTCGGTACAGTACAGTACAGAAGCGAGGTGGCATCTTACCGAACTTATTTATTATTAATGGATGTGTCCAGGACAAGCGGTATATCCATCACACTTTTGGTGTCTGCCCGTTCGAGGTGGGATGTTACGGTGGCTGACCGTTCTGCGTATAGTTCGATTGTCAAAGATAAACTTGACAGTTCTGATGAGATAATGCTCGAGCACGCAATGCAGAAGCAAGAAGGGAGTCAGATTTCTGGAGTTAACTAAGCTTGTAGATACAAGAGCTCAAGACTAGAGTCTTTGAGCTATGTCTCTACTGTATTTATATAGTTCAGAGGTACGATGTCACTTAGCGATGACAAGTAGGTGGAATGACATGGAATGAACGCGAACAAAGAGGAAGCAAGAGAAAGAAAAATAATTAAATAATTAATAAACTAAATGTACAACTATCGAGCATTAACGTAACATGGGAAGTCCATAGTACAATGAATGACTAGGTAGAAGAGATATGAATCGTTGGCGACGTATCCGAATGCCTCCTAGACGTAGCAGTAGACCCGTTATGTTTGCCTTGGACCAAGAATATATGGTAAACAGTAGAGCAACAATTCAAGGAAGTGCTTTATGACTTTGCAGCACAAGAACAAGTTCAAGACGATTTGCGAGGGTTGAGGACGAAAGGCGGGCGAATTGACGCGTATGTATGTTGTAGACCTTCAAATACTTGTCCACCGCGCAGGATTACATCGCGACAACACCAGCATGCTTCGAATTTTTGGATGGGGACTACAGGGACTACTAACTACCTAATGCATAGACCGACATACTCCCTCCACGCTAGACGTATGGATAAGGGGCAGCTCATATGTAACAAAAGAACATTCTCATTAAACAGGGGATCTACGGCACCAATAACAACACCTGATGAAACCAATCCTTCTTTTGGAAAAAGGGAAGTCAACAAGGACAATCCCAAGGACGACCGAGTCAACGAGACCTGAATACTATAGATGTTGATGTTCATCTGATGAGCAGTCACTGAAGAAGACAAAGAATACATCAGACTGTGCTTTCACGAAGATACATCTCACGAAACTGCCGCAGTAATAACCACGACCAGTCAAACTAGCCACTAGGGCTGCGCACCGTAGCCGTACCTCACGGGTATGGACGAGTCCGTAGCACGGTTGCCGTACCCGTGCCGTACCAGCTCAACTCAATCATTGAGACGGACGGGGGACGGGGGACGGGGGACGGGGACGGGGATGGGGACGGAAAAACCCATCCAATCCTGTCAAAAAACAGCATTAGACGGCATTAGACGGCATTAGACGGCATTGACTAAATGAACTAAATTTAATCTTGTCATCAAGCCATCAAAACTGTCGTAAAGATAAGATAAACTAATACTCACTTGACCACATGAAGTGAATGTGACAAGACAGAAGGAATGTGTTGTGTGTGCAGTGTAGAATTGTCTCTGAATCAATTATCTGACACACTTTAGATTATCTTATCATGGATCATAAGATCGAGTCCTCCGGTTCCCAATAATCCAGTTGCTACTGGACTGGCCCATCTCAACAGCAGCTTACAGAGTTAGCTATATGATCTCCCTCCATTGCACTAGTCTCCATCTGTATTCTGACAGGAAGTGGTTGCATCTTGCACCCATGCAAGCTGATACTGGACTGGGTCATTGAGCTGTCTATCAGTCTAGATATTGAATTTTGGTCTGCCAGAGTCCAGTTGAAGGTATGCTCGCATGTACCATACTTGGCTTCAGGAGTCGCGCCCGAAGCTCACCCAACTCTCCCCCACCACTGACATCCCTAAAGTGGTAATATTGTCACACGACTGTGATTTGTAATACTATTTATTTTAAAAAGGAAAGTTATCAAAACATCATTACAAATCAAAGTCATGTGACATGTAGACAACGTTTTCAACCTAGCTCATTCGACGACCTCACCCCCTCACCTTCCCTCACGCACTCCTCCACTGCCCCCTCTACTCAGACTGTCGACAGGATCTCCAATTCCTGCCTGACTGGGCTCTGGAACTTGACCCACCTCCATGGCACATACTCTTCACTTGCAAACCTTACATTGAGGATTTGCTCACCTTTATCCAGGACATATGGGCCTTCACA
This sequence comes from Multifurca ochricompacta, assembly GCA_022496185.1. NCBI lineage: Eukaryota > Fungi > Basidiomycota > Agaricomycetes > Russulales > Russulaceae > Multifurca > Multifurca ochricompacta. Next base: position 96,009 of record WTXG01000129.1, read on the forward strand.
AGGCCTCCTTCGGTGAGATGACCTCGTGAGCTGGATTAAGTCTGAGTTGGTGACATTGGGTAGTATGGGTAAGTTCACCTTTCTTCTCCAACACACAGGCTCTCTTCCCCTCTCCACCCCTTCTCTATTACACACTGTCTCATTTCCCTCTACCAAGAGGTTTCGCACATGGTAGTCCCCACCCTTCTCTCATGTTCACAACAGTAGTTACTATGTACTGGTAGTAGCTGCATGATTTGGGCAACGCCCTGAAGTGCGAATAAAATTGATTTCAAAAAAGAAGAAAACCTAATAGTGAAAATGCTTAACATCCTCCCTCTTCCTGTCCATGCAATGGACAATAACACTCCTGCTACAAAAAAATGTTCCAAGGCATGGTGTAAAAATCCTGTACCTTTACAATTACTGCACAAGGAAAAACAAGAAGGCCCAAAGAGTTCATGAGAGTGAAAACATGCGAGAACACCAAAGTTCTTATCTAATCCTTATCTGATCTTATTCCCACTGATTTGTAATGATATTTATTTTGTTGATAACTCTCCTTTTAAAATAAATATTTAACGATAACTTCCTTTTTAAAATAAATATTATTACAAATCACAGTCGTGTGACAATATTACTACTTTAGGGATGTCAGTGGTGGGGGAGAGTAAGGTGACTTCGCGCCCGAATATAATTTATGGATGCTCCCTTTGGGGGCATGTTTCAGTTAGTGATGGCTCGGCTCAAAGCCGTAAGCCGGCCGTTGCTGAGCCGGAAAAAGCCGAGCCGACATGGTCCGTGAAAACGGCTTCCAGCGGCCCACGGCTCAGGCTTAGGCTATGGAAAGCCTGAAGCCGCGGCTTTTGGTGGCTGAATCGCGCTTTCTATCCGGATTTTCGCAAGGTTCAACTGTGCAGTTTACAGTGTAAGGATGGTGTTGAACCAGAATACCGGTACAGAGATACCGAGATAGCGGTCCGACGTAATTGTGATCGCGTTGTAAAACAATTGATGAAATCAATACTGATTATCTAATCTTATTCCAATTGATTTGTAATGATATTTTGTTGATAACTTTCCTTTTTAAAATAAATATTATTACAAATCACAGTCGTGTAACAAGATTACCACTTTAGGGATGTCAGCGGTGGGGGAGAGTAAGGTGACCTTTTCAGTCTTGTTTCTCTCATGTCTCTTTTGTGACAATGTACCTATGAGTCCAATTCCGTTTTGCCCTCTTTTGTTACCAAACACTACTCGCGATCGTGGAAGCAAATGCAACACTTTGTACTTACAACTTTCAGATTAGTTATTACTGTCTCGATCCCTCATGACTGGTCTGTGTACTGTGCCCTAGCCACAGCCAGTCCACCCATGTCCAATGTGCCATGACTAGGCTTCAGGCACTTCTCAACATGGAAACATCAAGCACAATGAACCTTCAAGTCCGAAATCTTAAATTACACGGAGCCCCTCATCCTCTCTCTTCGATCAACTCTGCCTCTTTCTCTTTCTTTGTTTGGGAACACGCTTCACTTGACTTTGTAGACCTTTTGCTACTTTCTGAGGTTATAGCACGCAATGAGATCTAGAGGCGAGAACTAGTCTAATATTTCATGATTAAGATACTCGTCTTTCATAAACATGAGGCCAGTATTCGGCGAGTCCAATCCAAGTCAAGATGTAGGGAATGTAATGTAAATTAAGGGACACACTTCATGGGTGTGAAGATGAAACGAAGATAAAACGAAGCAAACAAGTATTAGTTCATGAGTGTGGTGTGGAGACGAGGAGGCAGGAACGGGCAGAGGCAGAAGGTTTCGGGTCCGTCCCGATGTTTAAAGCGGGGAAGATCTGTAGATCAATGCAGCAATGCAGCAATCTTTCAATGATCTTTGCCGTTCGGGTCTCCTCGGATTTTCTCTTACATTCTTGCTGTTTAAAGCTCAAGTTTCTTCTCAAGTGAATGTAGCATCAAGTTAGTGCCGGTTCCTGTTTAGGTCACGGTGATCATTCATAGTGATACGGCGCGCGATATCGCCGTACTTCATCGCAACGAAGCAATTCCTTTCTGGGCGATGTCCAATGTCTAGTTTTTCTTTCTCTGTTTGGGTAGCAGGGATCCGATTATGCCCATATGCTGAATATGCTGAAAAATTCGGACCAGCCCCCCCTGGTCCAACAGAGTTCCAGTGCGAGAACCGATCATGCAGTGGTTGCTTCAATGGTTGTTTGGAAGTTTCATGATTAATACAAACGCGCGTATCATTGGGAACATAATCAAACGCCACTCCATAATGGTTACTCGGTCCATTGTCGTCCAAACACACGTTGAGAGGCGTAGCGCCATTGATTCCCTGGCTTTCGAGACCGACTTTGCATGGGGGCTCATCCGCAAAGTATAAAAGAACGATAACAATCGCCTCACCCCACAGATCTCATTCCAGCTCTTCATACTTTCAATTTCTTCAATTTTGAGAAAGCCTATCATGACCATCAGGTTCTATATGCCCGACACCTTAGAAAACTGGAAATGGCCTCGTCACCTCAACCCACACCACGTTCAGGCCAATGAAGCATCCTCAGCCTGGTTCAAAGGCTTTAAAGCCTTCAGTCCAAAGGCACAGGAAGCCTTTGATCGCTGTGAGCTCGGTATGACCCGTTCCATCCTTTAATGATAATTTTGTCGACTCAACGCTTGCCAGGCCTCTTCACATCACTTGCCTATCCTCTTTACGACGAAGGTAGGTATATCAACCCACCCGATAAATCATGCTCACCTCCAATTTAAGAACGCCTGCGCAGTTGTTGCGACTTGATGAATCTGTACTTCTTATTCGACGAGTATTCCGATCTCGCGAGTGAAGATGAAGCTCAGCTGATGGCCAATATTATTATGGATGCCCTCCGCAACCCACACACCCCTCGTCCCAAAGACGAATGGATGGTGGTGAGGTCACCCGACAGTAAGTCATTTTTTTCAAGTTAGAGAGCGTGGAGACATGTGTTGAGGGCATTGACCTAGGTTCTGGGAGCGAGCGATCAAGACAGCTAGTCTTCCTTCACAGAAACGGTTCATAGAAACATTTGAACCTTACGTGCAAGGTGTTGTACGACAGGCAGCCGATCGAGACAACGGGCATAATCTAACGATTCAAGAGTACTTCGAAGTCCGACGAGATGACATTGGCACCATGCCAGCTTTCGCGATGCTCGAATTAGAAATGAACCTCCCAGATGATGCCATTCACCATCCAGCCATCGAAGAATTATCTGTTTTGGCCACTGACATGATCTTGCTGGATAATGTAGGTTGTGCTTGATCCCACTGTATGCTAATTCTGACAATCTTTTCTTGACTTAGGACATCGTTTCATACAACAAAGAGCAGGCGCGAGCCAATGATAGTTGCAACATTATAACTATTCTGATGCACCAGAACGAGGTCGACATCCAAGGGGCCATGGATTGGATTTATGAACATCGCAAAGAACTGGAAAGGAAGTTCATGGACATATACGAGAACAAGATTCCGAAATTTGGTGAGCCGGTGGACAAGCAGCTGGCGCAGTATGTGGATGGGCTGGGAAACTGGGTGCGCGCGAACGGTCAATGGGGTTTTGAGACCGAGCGATACTTTGGCAAGAGGGGTGCAGAATTTCAGAAAACACGCTGGGTGAAATTGTTGCCGAAGCGAGACCCAGACGAGATCGGTCACCAACTTGTAGATGAGTTGGAGCTGTAAAGTCACGCTGGTCCTAGTACACTTTGAAAGTATCATGTCCAGGTGCCGTTGTTTACTATAGATTTGTATCACTGATCAGATGGATTATCCTCTGGCCATGTGCACCCTATTCGTGATATTAGAAATATAACTTAGAATGAAAACAGGTGGCGATCATGGATGCAACGTAGACCATTGGCTTTGGTAAAGGTAGGGGGACGCGAGTTGCCACGATTTTCCTACAACTTGTCACTTTTCTGCTGAATCAGAGACGCTCGTTCGCAGGGGTCAACTGGCGGGGCAATCACTCGATTGAATTGACTGGGCTCCGTGATTAGGCCTCGTTTGGCTTCCGGGACTTTAAGCGATGACATCCATTCCAAGGTGTCATTGCACAAGAGTGAAACGTATCTGGATGGTCACCGTAACGGATTCACTTGTTCATTCATAAATAACAGGCTCGGAGGTAGAGCAATGACAGCTTGGTGACAGGTAGCTCTCAAAATTCATAGCTTTCATGAGCGCGCTGAGATAATGGTTATCACTTGGGCTGACAATCAGTGGCGTGCATACTAACGGTGACGATGCCTTAATAATTGATTTTAATATACCTCCCTTGGTTAAGGACTCACACAATGGCTCGTTCCGACATCAGGAGACTCCGTGCTTCGGTTGTATGAATTATACTGAGCTCCACACTTACAACAAGAGAGAGTTGAGAGTTGCCTTCAATGATGTTTTGGTATCTGGTCCCCGTTAATCTTATCTCTTATAGGATCACCTCAGATAGTGACGTTAACGGTTGAACAGGGGTTCGGATGCTTCCGTGAACAATCTAATATGCGAAATTGACGGCATTTGAAATAGGTCCAGGCAGCTGAATAATAATGGAAGCCAAGGAAACGACCGCCAAGGTAGCACCCCCGAAATTGGGCCCTTGAACATTACGGGGGCTCATCTCTCTGTGCCTGCCTGCTTAAAAAAATGATTAGGCTGTTGTTCAATGAACCCATTGAGTGCAGTGGGCCCCGGCTCCAACTGCCAGTGGTTGGGCCGTCGTGGTCACAGCCACATCCAGGCTGGAGAGTTGCATAGCAACGTTCCAGGCTTGCACATCATGAAAATTAAAAAACACTAAGATGCCTAGTGCCTAGGATCCTAGAATTTTGTTATGTTCCTGGTGCATGGGTTTCGGGTCTCTCCCTTGCTGCGCGTGTTAATAGGTGTCATTTGAGGGACCTTGGACCTTGGCATGGAAGTGCACCCATGCATGGGGGCCCTAACCCATTACACATGTGCTGCGCAGTACCATCCATTCAGTTTCTCCTATCGAGTATGTGCGAGCACACAACCAATGTAACAGTAGTTCGGACTCAGTCCATTCTCACCTGCCCACTTCAGCACTCATATCCATCTCTCGCATCTGTGACAGCCCTCTTGATCCACCCACTCCTCTTCTCCTTTGAACCCTTCTATAAGCACCGAGAGTAGCGGCTTATGAAGATGAAGAGAATCCGAACAGAAGCAGGACAAAGCTGCAACAAGAGTATATTTGATGAGGAGGCGCCGTGGTATCGAAGGTGGCCAAGTTGTGGCACAAAGATGATGGGTGGCGAGTAATGAAAGATCCAAGTTAAGCCTTAAAAGCAGCAATGGTGAGACCATAGCAAACCAAACCAAAAGGAGAAGGCAAAGAAGAGTGATGGAAGAGGCAAATGGTCGTCGAGACGGACTGGAACGAGCTTTTCAAACACAGCGCCAAAGCTATCCCCCTAACAAGCTCACCCAACTCTCCCCCACGCTGACATCCCTAAAGTGGTAATGTTGTCACATGACCTTGGTTTTGTAATAATATTTTTTAAAAAGGAAAGTTATTTTTATTTTTATTCTAGGGTTTGTCCCAAATTGCATGGCTACTATGGGACAGAGTAATGAATGCAGCTGAGGTTAGATAAGTGCTACCTAAATGGGTAGCAAGATAACTACACAAGTAATGTTGGCTATATGTGTGGTAAAGATAATCTAAGTAAATACTCACTTCAGTTGTGAATGGTCAAAACTGAAGTGTATACTACAGAAATAATGTCCTTAAATACTATAATGTTACAACCCTTGCCTTTACCCAGCCATCCTCTTTTCTTTAATCTACATGATGCAGACCCTTCTGTGCCATCTGGACTTTCCTTCCTGATTACTTCTCCCTCCTATGTTCCCCCACATGACTTGTCCCCATGATTTGCTTTGTGACTGTTTATTACTTGTTGTCATTAGTGATGTGAAGGAACAGGCATGGTGCAGGCTTATATTCTAGATACTACTGTACTACTATCTATCTCACCTTGTTAATTCAGAGACTTAGCTGCTTGCAATAATGTGATAATGACTGCTTCATCTATAGCAGTTTTAGTGACTTTATATACATTTTTAGATGTACTATTATCAGCTACTAATCTAAAGTAAAATGAACACGTTATCTCGCTCGTTAATGAATGTGATCAAATCACATGATCGATCTGAGATATTTATACTCAGTTATCTAATTAATGTGAAATGTGTTTTGATCTCATCAATTAATGTTATCTAAACATGATCACAATAATGTCAGACCACTATCCTGGTATCTCTGTACCGGTACTCTGGTTCAACACTCCCCCTTGCTAAGTGTTGCTGCTAAGCATGCTAAGCAATGTGTTTTTACTTAGGTGAGGTAATCTCTAGCCCAAGTTGACTCCTGAACTTCAGGAATTTGACGCATCCCAAATTTTTGGTGAACATGTCTGTGGGATTCTCAGCTCCTTCTATAAAAAATAGCTCTACTTTCTTTTCTTGTACAATCTGTCTGACATAATGGAAGTGGATATCAATATGCTTTATCTGCCGCTCTTGTACAGTGTTACGAACAGGGCCCAGTAGCCCTATTTTCTTCACTCTCCCCAACCGGGACCCCACTCGTCCACCGACCCTTCATTTCCTCATTACGTCTCCCTCCTGGGACCCCTCACATGCGTTGCTTCCATCCCCGTGACTGTTGTTTGGACTTGTATATCTACTGTTTGTCTATGATTGTCCTTCTTATCTTCTTATCTTTATGACCGGACATTTACTTAATCCCCTATCAGAAGCCAGGCTTTACGCCGTCTGCTTTCGCATCTTTGGGCCCACATGATTCTGATATCCTTATCTATAGACGCCCATCCATTTACGTATATAAGTCCATCTTAGCTACACTGTAGACTTCAGACTCGACTTATTGAATACATCGGTGTTCGTCTTTCGGACTTCCCTTTGCAATCTCTGACTCGTCTGTCTCAGTGCTTTCGGCACTCTCCGCTCAACATCGTCTTAGGGAACAGCCCCTTCGACTTTGACTCATCCCTTGAACTCCAAGAGGTCCTATTGACCTCTTATCTGAAACCCTTGACCAACGCTGTCGCACAAGTCATGCGGAACGTCCCACACCGGACGTAACATCAAGTCGAGTCTCTCACAGTGGCTTCCAGCCGCAGTCAGACCCTCTTCCGAGAAGAACTCATCGAGCGCAGAGACGAGAATAATCTTTCACAGCAAGTACTTGGCTCTGCCGTGTGGAAAGACTTTGAAACCGAGTTTGGATACTACGTCTATCACGACGGAAGATACCAACCGGTAGAATACGACGACGAGAAAAGAGTTTGGTATTGTATCCGATACTTGGACAGTCGAAACTCTTGGGTCACAACCAGACCTGCCCCACCCGAATTTGGACTAGGCCCGTGGAGAGAAAATCCTCCAGCCATCGTCACGGACTCCGAACCTGAGGAGTACGTAGAAGACCCCAGTGAAGAAGAAGCACCGGCATTAGCAACGACTACGTTTCTGGTTGCACCCACAGTTGTCACGTCCAGAGCCCCTGCTTTGACAACTCCCCAGATATCAGTACAATCCACAGACACCGTCACCATAACTCACCTACCCATGTCTACCATCGCCGCCCAACTTCCAGATCCCGCCCCGCCAGTCCCTGTGGCACCTCCACCAAACATTCCTCCCCCATCGGGACGGCTGTTGGGAGTATTACCCCAGACATTCACAGGAGATCGCTCGCAGAGCAAAAAGTTCATGTTGGAGTTCACGACTTTCAAGAACTTCAATCATGATGTCCCACAAATCGTCAACCCGTTCCAACGTGCCAATCTGTTCCTCTCGTTGATCCGAGGGGATGCGGTGGACGACTGGACGATGGAGCAGTTAGAGTGGCTAAACGAGCAGGTTGAAAGCGGGCGTCGTACCACAAGCGAAGGCCTCTGGGAGACCATCGCTGAAAGGTTCAAAGATGCCTTCACAGACGGGCAAGCCAAGCAGAAAGCAGCCTGGGAGTTGAAATCCCTCAGAATGGAGAAAGGCGAATTGGACGCATATGTCGCCAAGTTCAGAAGTCTGGCCAATAGGGCTGGCTACGACACGGATGAGGAGGCCACGCTGGATCTCTTCTCACAAGGGCTGCCCAACCCCTTGGTCAAAAATATTATACAGTTCCATCATCCCCACAATTGGGACACTTGGGTGGACGCTGCCCGGCGACAGCAGCAGGACTACTTGGACTTCCAAACACGATTTGGAGTCGACACCAAGAAGGGAAAAACCCGAGATCAGTGGAAGGCCGCCTTTGGAGTGAAACCTGCCCATCATACTCAGCGGGATCCAAATGCTATGGATACCTCTGCAGATCGGGCTCGAGCTCGGGCAGCACTTACAGAGGACGAGCGGCAGACATTAATGAAGGAGGGACGATGCTTCCGCTGCAGAGCATTGGGACATATGTCTCGAGATTGTCCCAAGAAGGGAGCACGTGCCGCCACGGCAACCATCACACCAGAAAGCCCCACTCAGAACAACCCGCCCACCGTTGACAAAAGATCAAAGGAGGAAAAGGCCCAGGATATATGGGCTAATATGATGAAGGAGAGTGAGGAAGTACGCGCCATATTGGTGGAAAAAGCTTTCGCGAAAAAGGATTTTTGTTAGGCTCAAACCCATCGGCCTGGGCACGAGCACTCCATGTTACCTCTGTGTATGCTAGTCGATTCAAGTCATTAAAAATACCAGTACATTTTGAAACTACACAGAGGACGGCCGACCGAGATATCTTAGTGGACTCTGGAGCCACGGACAATTTCATTCACCCACGACTAATACGAACAATGTGTCAAACAATCATGCTGCTGGTTATACTGACTGTGGTTAGTAGCGGGTTAGGCTAGAAAGACAAGTATACTTCAGAGATAGAAGAAACTCTGATTAACTATACTACTGACCTAGAAAGACAAGTATCTACAAGAGACGTTAGTCAAAGGAAAGTAGAGAGTATAGTAGGACTTACACTTCAGAGATAGAAGAAACTCTGAAGTGGAAGAGACGAGACAGACACCCTTATATACCCATGGGGGCCAGGGGAACTGGTCTGTGCGCACTGGGAATAAGTCCACAAGTGCCGGACAATAAACAGAGAGGGATAAAGGCCATTGGCCAAAGAGATATCACATGCTTACTGCGTATTACTAAGTCCATCACTAATCAGCTGAGTAAGGAGAGAAAGAAATGTAATAAAGATAACATAAAAAGTCCGATACTCCGGAATCTAATCTAATCTAATCTACAGCTGAAGCGAACCTTAGATGCCTGAAGCATCTCCAGACACGTCCTGTGTCAACATCCCTCCATGGTGAAGGCATCGATCATTGGATGGAAATGAGTTAAATGAGCACACTGCTTGTTCACAATTGAATGAACATATCACCAGCCAGAGATCCAACTTCTCTAACTCTTTGTGAGCTTTGCATACGAGTTGTAGATTCGCTTATGCAAGTCTACACACCTCTTGCGTCACTCTCGAGGTCGAGAATGTGCTCATGTGGCATGGTGGGAAAGTGAAAATGGTGAACAAAGTCTCCAAATTCCAGCTCCTTCATTCCAGCACTAGTCCAAATCCAGTTACCATAAGATCAAAAGATGATCTAGGCAGAGACTTTGTAAGGCCATCTGCCAGCATCTCTCCAGTGGGAGTTCGCACCAAGTCAATCTGGTGTGATTCTACATACTCCCTAATGGCATGGTACTTTATTGGTATGTGCTTTGATCGCCTTCCTGTGACAGGGTTTAATGCAAGATCTACTGCACCCTTGTTGTCACAATGCAGTTGTATGGGAGAACTGACTTCATATCCCAATTCCTGCATAAAAGTCCTATACCACGCTGCCTGATTTGAAGCCTCAGCAAGGCTCATATACTCGGCTTCTGTGGTGGACTGTGCTACTGTCTTTTGTTTCCTGGAGCACCAGCTAATGGCTCCATTAGCAAGGAAAAAGACATAGCCTGAGGTGGAGTGGCGGTCCTCTTGATCTCCCATGAGGAATCCGCAAAGCCATGAAGGCCAACTTCACCATTCCCTCCAGAATAGCGCAACTTGTAGTCTTTTGTAGCATTTAAATAGGCTAAGACATACTTTGCTAGTCGCATGTGCTGCTGGGAAGGGTTGGAAGCAAATTGGCTAAGGCGTGCAACAGCAAAACTAATGTCAGGTCTGCTTCCAATCTGCACCCAAAGCAGGGACCCCATTAACTGCTGATACCTCTTAATATCAGAGGTAGATGCCTGGTCTTCATATTTGACCAAATGAACATCCACGCCAGAGGGTAGAGGAGTATATACTGGGTTGGAATCCCCCATTCCAAACCTCTCAACTA